>QRFJ01005600.1:0-22890 GCA_006176705.1 Cocos nucifera
TTATCTATTTTTTTTATAAAATAATATTTTATTATTTTTTTCTTCCTTCATGTTCTCATTATCTTTTTCGCGTCCCGCTAGTGTCACCCTACCATGGCTCCCTTTCTCCCTTGGCAAATACCAATCTCGATCGTACTTTCATTTTCTTACTTCTTCTCATACCTTCTTCAAACTTTCAGAAATTATTAAATATAGAGATTTGGCTTTCAAATCGATGGAGTACCATGCTATATTTGCAAATAATTTATTTGATTTGATTTGATTCGATCCGATGAATTGATTTAGATCTCGAAATATATTATTTTTTTAAAAAATAATAAAAATATTATTTTTATAAAAATAATAAAAATATTATTTTTAAAAAAATAAATCAACATATTATTATTTTTAAAATTAAAAAAATGATATGTTATCTTTTAAAATAATAATAAATTAATATTTTTAAAAAATATTATTACTATTTTTATAATATTTTATTTTTAAAAATCATAATTTTTAAAAAATATTTTTTATTTTTTTATCTTTTTTTATATGTATTTTTAAAATATTTTTTTATTTTTAAAATATTATTATATTATTTAAAAATAATGTTTAAATTATTATATATAATAAAATAATAATCTATGTATCACAACTAAAATCATCTGAAATGCTGATGTGGCAATACCATAATACTCCTCCATAAAATATTATTATATATATAATAGATAATAGATATGAATTTTCATATTCGACTAATACGTATCCGTATTTGTATTCATCAGAAAAACAAATATGAATATATTGATATATAGACAGCTTTGTCCATTTAGGATATGTATGTTGGTCTTTTGAACCAAAGAGAAGATATTTTGTTCCTTTATTTACAACTTCCTTATTTACACCTTGGACTGCTATAAAGTCCTCATTGTTCTGCCTTGTTTGATAGGAAAAAACAATCTTGTGATTGTCTTCTTGAAATCCCTTCAGCAGCTTAACCATGAAGACCAAGTGCTTGGCTTTGATTTTCTTTATTCTTGCGGGACTCTTTGCTCTTAATCAATGTAAGCATGAAATTACTCTCTTCGTTAGCCTCCCTATCGCACTCTCTCCCTCTCTCTCTTTCATTAAAAAAAAAAAAAAGAAACAACCATTCATTCATTAAAAAACATGATTTTTTATTTTCATGGCGAAGAGAGAGCCAAATCCTTTTCTTGCAACTTATATTTCTTGAAAGTTTCAAATGTTTGGATTGTAATCTTCGATTCTCAATTTTAAATTATGGCCAACTTCGGAAGTTTGCTATCAGACTTGAAAACAGGCTGATACCGTTTATGATCTTCAACATCTTTTGGACAGGTCGAGTCACGGAAGCGATGCATGGGATTAAACTGGAGGGATGCATCATAGACGTTTGCATTGATGGGAATGCCTGCTACTGCTGTCTACAAGATCCACACGGGTCGCGCTGTTATAAATCAATGGATGAATGCAGCAAAAACTGCAACGCCCCACAAGCTTAGGGAGAGAGACCTTTACCATCCAAATGTTCAAGGATCTCAAGAATAATAATGCATGAATGCAATATTTGCATTACATTTATTTTCTGAAAGTAATAATAATCCAGGTGGGTGATATATATATATTCCCAAAAGTGGCTGTTTGTAGAGCAAGGTGCAACGAGAAATTGATGGCTGATGACTCTAAAGTATGATAATTGATGATGCATCAAATTATTTCATATTTTTGATGTGCGAGTTTGCTCACAACTAGATTTCAAATTGTGCGTGGATCACTTGCACGGTAGAATGCTATAGGATCGATTCTGGCGAGGTTGGATGAAAGCAAAAGAGTTAGAAGCTCCGAATCATCCCTTTTTTCGTGCCAAAGATACAACCCAAATCCTTTCCTCGCTGCAATTTAATTGACCGCAAGATGAGGAGGAGAATTCGCTATTGGAAATCAAGTTTTTTTTTTTTTTAAAAAAAAAAATCTTCAATTCATCAGACTTCTATTACGTAATCTTTTGATGATTCGGATTAGTACGAGGATAAAAGACTCTAATCTTGATTCATCATTATTAGGAAATGTCTCAAAAACATTAAAATTTGATAGGATTTCTAATAAAAAGAATTGAAAAAAAATATGATCCTACATCATCCATGCAACATGGTCAATGCTAGCTAAGCAAATGATATATCCATGCATTGTTAAGATTTTGAGAGTTGGTCCTGAGAGATTTTGAGAGCTTAATCTTGGTAGAAGCCGAATTGTTGGTTCAAAAGATTCTTCCTTAGCTGGGCACTTTTTCTCAATAATAAGGCACATTGGATCTTTGGTATTTGCTTCATCCAACTAAAAATTAAGGTCTGATGAATCTGCTACGTTGCATTTGGAGATGGCCAATGTATTTATTGATATTTTAAGTATCGCCCTTCCTTTTTCATTGTGGTAGATAGGATCTTTGAGGGAAATAGTCTGATCTGGTAAATTGCTTTGTGGATTTGAGTTTGGTGTTCTTGAGAAATAATTAATGTAACTGACAGCTAGGAATAACTTGGCAAACCTGGGCTTACAGCCATTACTTATATGCTTATTTCTTGGAATAGCATGCACTGCAGGTTCTGAATACTTGAATCATTGATGTCCGTGAACCTCTCAGAGCTCTCATATGTTAGTTAATTTATATCTCAAAATAGTCTAATAGCCAGGGTGGTGTGCAAAATTATTTCTGTATCATTGCATTGGCATTTACCAAATGCTCTTGCAATGCCCCTACCACGGGCAAAAAGAAATAATAATAATATAAAAACAGGGAGCTAGAGAGGGTTATCTCATCACATTATCATCTCTGTGTATGTAATCCGTAATAGTCATTTAACGCATGAAAATATGAAGTGCAATTTTTTTTTTCCCATTTACTATTAGGTGTATATTTTATTTTAAAGTATAATTTTTATCGGTGGTTCTTATTTGGTGCAAGATCATGACTTTTACCATTTTAGCCTGGTAAAGGTATATGGACGTCGCGAAGAAAGGAAAATCATTGTTTCTTGTGAAAGATACAATCCAAGCCCCGTTTGGAAATCGTTATACGAATCGAATATTTTAGTTTAGTTTAGTTTAGTTTAATTAAAGTAAGAATTGAATTGTTTGCATACTGTTTTATTTCTTAATTCAATACATTAGCTAACCGTTATTTATTTGGGTAGCAAACTAAATGAGTATTATTGGTGCAGAATCTGATCGATGCCGGATCGAACTAGAGCTGAGAGAGACGAGGTCGCCGTCGGTGACCTGTAAAATAAAATTCCATTCGAAGTCGGTAGTGGTGGCTCCGACAACACCCTCCGACGATCAAGTCAGCTCTTCTGGCCAATAGAAATGGAGTGCTCAGAAAAGAGAAGTGAGCTTAGAGAAAACGTACCTGGATGATCCCTTTTTATAGACGAAGCTTGATTAATAGTTGATAAGTACTATAAATTCATCAATAAAAGTATTAATTTATCAATTAATTTATATTAATTTTTAAAAATTAATAATCAATTTATATATTTTTTTTAAAAAAATAATATTTTTATTAATTAAAAATAATAAAAATTAAAAAATAAAATTTTATTATCAATGGAAAGAGCTCACTTTTTTTATCACAACAAAATAAGTTTCGAGTAAAACGGAGCTAAAACGAAGAAGATATGAATTTTTAAAGAAATAAAATAAATAAAAATTAAATTAAAAAAAATGGCTCAAGCTGCCGCGCCAAGTCAGCCATGTAAGCCGACTTAGCCACAGAAGCCGTCAGCCGATCCACGATCCAGGCGTGGACCGCCAGCAAAAATCGGCGAATACACACGTGGCGGACCTAGACCCTTAAAGGATCCATAGAAATCTATCGCGGCTGAAAGGGCATTTTGGTCTTTTCACTCAATGATAGGAGTGCCGATTGATTGTGATGTGTGGTGCGGCCGGTCCACGTGGTTCATGGGAACAGTAATTGCGCGATCAGACGGCTGTTGTAGCTTGCGGTCAAGATTAAACAGCTGTGGTTATTTTCGAATTTGATTCAGCTTCAGACTTCACGTGGATCGCCATCCAACGACAGCGCTCGATCCAGAGGATGATCCGACAATCCAGAACACTTCCGAGGGTGATCAGGACTCCCGACGCACGTTCAACGGCCAGATCTTCTCCATCAACGTGCGATTGGACGATCAGAATTTAATTCGACCTGATCTAAACTTATACACATCCGATTTTGATGATTTTTAGTCCGTTGGATTCCTATCAACGGTCAGATTTCATCCAAAGCAATAGAATTCATCCAAGACTCTTTTTAATCTAATTTTTACTCAAATTTTTTTATATTTCGAAAATCAAAGAGCCTCTTAGTCCCACATTGCTTAGAAGAAAACTCTCCAGCCCTCCTAGCTCTATAAAAAGGACCTCAGGCCTCTAGAAATCAATAGATCGGATGAGAGGAAAGCCAAGCTCAGGGTTGAAGGTTGCTTCAAGGCTACAGTGCTGAGAAGAAGAATCAGTCTTCTACGCCATCTCCACGCCTACGCTGATCTGCGATCTTCTTTTAGTTTTTTTTTTCTTTTCTTTTCTTTAATTTTTTGTATTTAAATTTTATATTTGAGTTTTACTTTTAATAAAGAAAGTTTTATTGCTCTTTTCAATTCTAGCTCTTTAAATTAATTATTCTTTATTGCTCTTTAATTGCAAGTAGTCGCTAAGATCTAAATAATAGATTTTAGTTCCAAGTTTATTTTTTGCACAATTTAAATTTTACTTTTATTTATAAATCTATTTTTTACTTTAATTTTCTTTTAAAAAATTCTTCTTTTCTTTTCTTTAATATAAAAAAAAGTCAAAGATTTTAGAATTAAATCATTGCCTTTCTGTGAATTCGATCCGACTCACTATTTTCTTCATAACTTTTAATTTAAAAAGTCGGATTTAAACTGATAAACATAGTATCTTAACGACAACATCACGTTCCTATCAAATTTTTGGCACCATTGTCAGAGAGGCATAAAAATTAAATTTTTTTCATTTTTTTGATTTTTTTGCTTACTAATTATTTTTTTATTTATTTTATAGAAAAAAATAAAAAAAAGAGAAAAGAACAAAGAAGATTAGGGCACAAACAAAACTTTCAATCCTAATTGATGAGATCATTCCTAAACCCTAAATCTCTTTCCTTATTTTAATATTTGCTTTATTTTTAAACTAATTAAAAATTACCTACTTAAATCTAACTAAAAATCTCATCACAAGATTAGAAATCCTAATTATCCAGAGCATCCATCATATCAATTTTATTTTATTTTATTTATTTATTTATTTTGATGATTGCTAGAGGTAAGGTAAGCCTTTCAGAATTCAATTAGTTGCATGCATCTAGTTTAAATTACATAGAACCTCTTGCTTGAAAATCTGAATATGCATATCATATTGAATCAATTTAAGGGCACAACCCATTAAACAAGATAAGGTGGAAATTTGATCACCCTTCCTTGGCCCACAAACAACCAACCCTCATATTGCATTAATCTAAATCTTAACTCTTAAAATCAATTAGACATCGACCCTTAGGGATATTCGAGCTCAATAGGACAAGAAAACCTTAAGAGTTGAAATGGATTAGGATTAATCAATTTAACTGGTGTCTAGGAAAGTGGTTCAGGGACGATAGGACCCAAAGAAAGGTGGTTACTTAATTGATTCCATTCGCTTACCTTGCCAAGCACAATTGATGTTTAAGGCAAGCAACGGGGGGACTCCTACTGACCTTATACTTATCTGGCTAGTTGATTGGCTGATCCTACACTTGGAGAGCTTGAAGATGACTTTAACAGTTAGGAGCTGTCTAGGTCTAGGCTAATTTTAGGTTAGGATTAATTTATTTGAAACTTGTTTAAAAATAAAAAATTTTACTTTAGATATTTTCAATCTCTATTGCCTTGACATAAGGTTGTCCTAGTATAACGAAAAGTTATGTTGCATGGTTGTCCTAGGATATGAAAAAATTAAATTAACTTAGAACTTAAAAAAAAGAGTTTAAAAAAATAAAATAAAAAAAAATTTAGGATATTGAGAATATAGTGAATTCTCCAACACCTATGTGGAGAAGGATTTCAGATCGACTAGTCAAAACGGATTTAGTTCCTATTTCAGATCCTACAACCTCAATGGATTTAGCAAATCAGCCTCAGCCTCAAACCCTTAAGGACTTATGTTATCCAGTTGGTTCCATCCAATCCTCTTGTATCAGGTTGTCCCAACCCACAGCAAACAACTTTGAAATTAAGCCTCAAATCATTAACATGCTTCCAAAATTCATGGGAATAGAGGATGCATATATATTCATTAGGAAATTTGAAGAGGTTTGTGCAACTATGAAACTACAACAATTATCAGAGGACGAAATCAAACTAAGATTAATCAATTTTGTTCTTAAGAATAATGCCAAAAGGTGGCTTTATAGTCTTCTAAATCAATCTATCACGATCTAGGAGGACTTTGTGAGAATATTTTTATAAAAATATTTTTTTTATTACAAAATAGCTAGAATTAGAAATGAAATAAACTAATTCTATCAACTAGCTAGTGAATCATTTTAGAAATACTTCGATCGATTCAAAAACCTCTTGACCCAATGCCCACACCATGGAATAGAAAATTAGAGGCTATGCCAAATAATTTATGAAGGGTTAGATTCAAATTTTCGAACAATGCTAGAATCCATGTGCCAGGGATAATTTATGTACAAAGAACTAAATGAAGCCCGACAATTTTTAGAAGACCTAGCCGAAAAAAGTTTACAATGGGAAACAACTAGGAAACCAAAAAAATCTACACCTTCAAGTGGAATATACCAAATTCAAACCTTCTTCGCTGCAGAAGTCAAAATTACAACTTTGACACATAGGCTAGAAGCCTTAGAACTTCAGAAACCAACCAGTGTGAACCAAGTGTCTGCACCCATGTGCAATAGGTGTAATGCACCAGACTATGTCCTTAAGGAATGTCCCATCATTGTGAACCAATCAGATAATGGATGTGCATAAGTGAATGCCATATATCAGAGACCATTGAACAATTCCTATGCACCCACCTATAACCTAGGTTGGAGGAATCATCCAAATTTTTTATAGTCACAAAATTCAAATGTAGGCGGTCCAAGTTTTAATCAGTAGAACCCAAGGCCTAATCCTATGATAAACACCCTACCACCACCAGGCTTTAATATTAATGAAAAGAAACTTTTTTTTTAGAGAAAAGCCTGGAAGCCCTAGCCAAATCTAATACTAACACCAATACCATCTTAAGCAATTTCATGCAAACCACGGGCCAAATTCTGAATTCAAATTCTTAGGAGCCCGCTTAGAAATGCAAGTGAGTCAACTAGCATCCACTATAAGTGAACGTGAACGAGGTAGGCTACCTAGCCAACCTGAACCCAACCTTAGAAATCAAAATGGTAGACCATTTCAAGAAAATCAGGTTAATCAAGTTAATGTTATTCATTCCTTGAGATCAAAAAAATAAGTGGATAATAAGATAAATACACCTGACACTAGAGAAGACTCGAGTGCTGAGTCTGTTGAGCCACCTAATGAATAATCTACCTTACAAACTCAAGCTCCTGAAACTGATAGTGCACCAAATTAGATGCCCACAATCTCTAGAGCTTCTTTTTCGAATCGATTAAGATCTAATAAATAATCAAAATATTTAAACAAAATGTTAAAGATATTTAAGCAAGTTCAAGTAAACATTCCTCTACTAGACGTGATCCAATAAATTTTGACTTATGTCAAATTCTTAAAAGACCTTTGCACTAAGAAAAAGATGACTAATGTACCAAAGAGAGCTTTCTTAGCAACAAATGTGAGTTCATATTTGTTAAGTCATATGCCTATAAAGTACAAGGATCCAGGTTCTCCAATAATTTTATGTGTCATAAGAGAAACCCACATTGAGAAGGCGTTACTTGATTTAGGGGCTAGTATAAATATTTTACCATATTTAGTTTATGAGCAATTAGAATTGGGAAAGCTTCAACCAACAGGGATCACATTATAATTAGCAGACTGATCTTTTAGAATCCCCAAGGGAATGGTAAAAGATGTTTTGATTAAGGTTGAAAGTTTTATCTTTCCAGTTGATTTTATCATTTTAGAGACTGAGCCAATATCAAATCCTAAGGATCAAATTCCAGTAATTTTAGGAAGACCATTCCTAGCTACTGCTAATGTTAAAATCAATTATCAAAATAGACTTATGAAACTGTCTTTTGAAAACATGACTATCGAGCTGAATATTATCAATTTGGAACAGGAATCTACTAAGCATACTAATATAAGTGTAATCTAAGATGAAATTTATGAATCCATAGATATTAGCGATGAGAAAGTCGATCTTGAATCTAGTGTCTGGCCAACCCATGAATATAAGAACCTAAATAAAATACTTGGAGATAATAAAAATGATTAGAGATGGGAGTCTTCCACTGAACCACTCATAGAAATGACTAAACCATCACCTAAGTCATCAAAGGAAGAGGCACCTAAAGTAGAGTTGAAACCCCTCCTCGAGCATCTCAAGTATGTATATTTAGGTCCAGAGAAAATCTTGCCTGTAATTATTGCATCAGACCTGAATCCTAATCAAGAGAAGAAATTATTAGCGGTCTTATGAGAAAATCGAAAAGCAATAGGCTAGACCATGATAGACATTAAAGGAATAAGCCCTTCCATAGTTCAACATAGGATACACCTAGAGGAACTAGTTAGTACTAAGACTAACCACATAGAAGAACCTGAGCCAGAAATTAATACTAATGCTAGTTCCAGTTTAAATAAGATAGAAAAAGAAAAAAAGAGAATAGATGATTTATCCAAAACTTATAAACCTAAAATCCTATTCTCTTTAATCCTAGAAGCCGATTCTTCTTACAAAAATCAAGAGGCATGTAATGAAGAGTCAATAGAGTTGTTTAAGCAAGATCATATTAATTTACCTCCAAAATTAAAATTATTTTTTATCACCATTCTAGCACCTAATGAATCAAACTTAACTTCTAATATAAAAACTCCATTCATGAGCATTTTAGAAGAACAAATAGAAGAAATTCTTAATAAACATGGGTCTAAGAATGGGATCGTAAAATATGTCCCTAAAATTAACAATAATTATATCAATAATAGAATTATAAATCAACTTTCTAAGATTAGCAATCCAAAACCATTGAAATTTATCAATCCAATATTTGACATAGAATAGTTAAGCTGCATTGTGTTTGACTGAAGATGGTAAACTTAGCGCTTATTGGGAGACAACCCAATATTCCTTGAATCTATTTTTTTTTTAATTTATGTTCTTTTTAGGCTAAGCTGGAGAAGGATCAAAAGCTTTAAAACCTATGCTAAATGAATAAACATAATTTACACCCTTTTATTTGCTCTCTCTTCCCATTAAAGACAATGTCAATTAAAGTTAGGAGGAAAGAAAAAGAAATTAAAAAAAAAATAATAATAAATATAATAATAGTAAAAATAAAAATAAATAATAATAATAATAATAAATATATATATATATATATTAAATTTTAAAACTATTTTAAAATTTTTTTTGGATAAACTATATTTTAGAAAAGAGAATCTTAAGCAAAATAAACTAGAAAAAGTAATAAAGTTAGAAAGTATTAACTAATAATGGTAGCGAGTTAAGAAGTAGATTACTTGGTCAAACCATTAGCAGCCTACTTAGGTCATTTAAAGGCTAACAACACTTCTAATTGCACATGCACACTAATGAAGCACAGTAGGTGTTGATTATAAGGCTAATTGAGGATTTAATTATCACTAAAAATTAGTAGTTTATATATAACTCAATTAAAAAAATTTGAATTTAAGGAAAGAGCTATCTGCTTAAATAAAAAGTGTAAAATATAGAGTATATGTGGATTATCCCAAACTAAAACTCTGCAAGTGTAGAAGTTCACATCAAACGGTGAAGAGAAGGCCAGGATGCTCTGCATAATTTTTTTTAAAAAAAAATAGTATGAAAGCTACCTTAATTCATGCACTTAACTTGGAAAGTATATAAAAAACTAACCAAAATAGATGATAAAAGAAAATTCATTTATCCTTTGAATCAACACCCAAATGCTAAGTTAGTATTCATGAAACCAAGTGCTGAAAATCTTTAAACAAACTCTAAGAAAGTTTTTAATTAATCTACCATAAAATTTACTTTTGAAACTCAATACTTAGTTAGTGATACTGTCTAAACTTTTGATCTTAAATCCTAGATCTATTCTTGTCAAGGAAGATCTCAATAAAATATGATAATTTATCTAAATTAAATTCTTTCTTTACTCGAGGATGAGCAAAGCTTAAGTTGAAAGATTTGATAAGTACCATAAATTTATCGATAAAAATATTAATTTATTAATTAATTTATATTAATTTTTAAGAATTAATGATCAATTTATATATTTTTTTAAAAAATTAATATTTTTATTAATTAAAAATTAATTAAAAATAATAAAATTAAAAAAATAATTTTATTATCTATGGAAAGAGCTCATTTTTTTTATCACAACGAAATAAGTTTTGAGCAAAATGAAGCTAAAACAAAGAAGATATAAATTTTTAAAGAAATAAAATAAATAAAAATTAAATAAAAAAGGAAAATGGCTCAAGCCGCCGTGTCAAGCCAGCCATGCAAGCCAACTTAGCCACAGAAGCCATCAATCGATCCATGATCTAGGCGTGGATCGCCAGTAGAAACCAGCGAATCACAAAGTGACACGTGACGGACCTAGACCCTTAAAGGGTCCACAGAAATCTATCGCAGCTCACAGAGTATTTTGGTCTTTTCACTCGATGATAGGAGCACTGATTGGCTATGATGTGTGGTGCGGCCGATCCATGCGGTCCATGGAAATAGTAATTTTACGATCGGATGGCTGTAGTAGCTTGCGGTCAAGATCAAATGGCTATGGTTATTTTCGGATTTGATTCAGCTTCAGACTTCATGCGGATTGCCATCCAATGGCAGCACTCGATCCAGGGGATGATCCAACGGTCCAGAATGCTCTCAACGGTGATCAGGACTCCCGATGCACGATCAATGGCTAGATCTTCCCCATCAACATGCAATCGAATGGTCAGAATTTAATCCGATCTGATCTAGGCTTATACACATCTGATTTTGATGATTTTTGGTCCGTTGGATTTCTATCAATGGTCAAATTTCATCCAGAGCAATAAAATTCATCCAAAACTCTTTTTAATCTAATTTTTACTCAAATTTTTTCATATTTTGACGATCAAAGAGCTCCTTAGTCCTACATTGCTTAGAAGAAAACTCTCCAACCCTCTTAGCTCTATAAAAAGGATTCCAGGCCTCCAGAAATCAACAGATCAGATGAGGAAAAAGTCAAGCTCAGGGTTGAAGGTTGCTTCAAAGCTATAGTACTGAGAAGAAGAGCCAGTCTTCTACGCCATCTCCATGCCTACGCTGATCTACGATCTCCTTTTAGTTTTTTTTTCTCTTTTTTTTTTTAATTTTTTATATTTAAATTCTATATTTAAATTTTAATTTTAATAAAAAAAACTTTATTGCTCTTTTTAATTCTAATTTTTTAAATTAATTATTCTTTATTTCTCTTTAATTGCAAGTAGCCGCTAAGATCTAAATAATAGATCTTAGTTCCAAGTTTATTTTTTGAATAATTTAAATTCTACTTTTATTTATAAATCTATTTTCCACTTTAATTTTTTTCAAAAATTCTTCTTTTTTTTTAATATATAATAAAAAAAGTCAAAAATTTTAGAATTAAATCATTGCCTCTCTGTGGATTCGATCTGACTCACTATTCTCTTCATAATTTTTAATTTAAAAAGTCAGATTTAAATTGATAAACACGGTGTCTTAACGACAACATCGTATTTCTATCAATAGTGATGGCCATACCATCCAATAGCGGGCCGCTCGGAGCCACATGGAGTTCGATACGGAGAGAAAGGTATTGTCAGACTGATAGTGATAGCCATACCGTCGGATCATGAGCCATGTGGGGCTTGTTACGAAGGGAGAGGTGCTGCCAGACTGATACTGATAGCCATGCTGTCTGGTGGAAGCACACTTTCGGAGTTCGACTGAGCTAAAGGAGTCCGACTCTGACTGAAGGAGCAGCTCGGAGGGAGTTTTACTCCCGTAGGAGTCCGATTGAGGAAGGAGTTCGGAGGAAGTTCGGCTTCCATAGGAGTCCAACTGAAGGAGTTCAGAAGGAGTTTGGCTGCTGGGAGAGTTTGATCGACTGAAGAAGATCGGATGGGGTTCGGCCACTATGAGAGAATTTTTGATTGAAGCTCTTCCGTGATTATCAGTTGTATTAGACTAAGCCCCAGACTGGATTTTGATGGGAGTGGAGTTTATCCCCAGTAATAGTTCCTCCACTCCCGAGTTTGAAACTTGAAGAAAGGGAGTACAAAAAGGGCGACCGTCGAAGTCCTCTTTAGGGCTCTGCACCAGTTCAGGTTGAAGCTCGGAGGAGATCTTATCTCCAACCAAGGTTGAAGTTGAAGCTCGACGGAGATCTTATCTTCAGCCAAGGTTGAAGTTGTAGTTGAAGCTCGGGAGAGATCTTATCTCCAGCCGAGGTTGACGTTGAAGTTGAAGCTCGGTGAGGATCTTATCTTCAGCCGAGGTTGAAGTTGTAGTAGAAGCTCAGGAATGATCTTATCTCCAACTGAGGTTGACATCAAAGTTGAATCTCAAAGAAAATCTTATCTCCAGCTGAGGTTGAAGTTGAAGTTGAGACTTGAGGAAGATCTTGTCTCCAACCGAGGTTGAAGGAGATCTCATCTCCTATTAACATAGACTTCGAAGCTCGAGAGAGATCTTATCTCTAGCCGAGGTTGAAGGAGATTTTATCTCCTGTTGATGTAAACTTTGAAGCTCAAAAGAGATCTTATCTTTAGTCGAGGTTGAAGAAAATCTTATCTCCTATTGACGTAGAAGCTCGAAAGAGATTTTATCTCTAACCAAGATTGAAGGAGATCTTATCTCCTGTTGACGTAGACTTTGAGGTTCGAGAGAGATCTTATCTCTAGCCGAGATTGAAGGAGATCTTATCTCCTGTTGATGAAGACTTTGAAGCTCGAAAGAGATCTTATCTCTAGTCGAGGTTGAATAAGATCTCATCTCCTGTTGACGTAGACTTCGAAGCTTGGGAGAGATCTTATCTCTAGCCGAGGTTGAAGGAGATCTTATCTCCTATTGATGTAAAAGTTTGGAAGAGATTTTATCTCTAATCGAAGTTGAAGATGAAGCTTGGAGATCTTATCTCCAACAGCCGAGGTTAAAGGAGATCTTATTTTCTGTTGACGTAGACCTCGAAGCTCGGAAGAGATCTTATCTCTAGTCGAGATTGAAGGAGATTTTATCTTCTGTTGATATAGACTTTGAGGCTCGGGAGAGATCTTATCTCTAGTAGAGGCTCCTATTGACGAAGACTTCAAAGCTCGTGAGAGATCTTATCTCTAGTCGAGGTTGAAGAAAATCTTATCTCCTGTTGACGTAGACTTTGAAGCTCGGAAGAGATCTTATCTCTAGCTGAGGTTGAAGGAGATCTTATCTCCTATTGACGTAGACTTCGACGCTTGGAAGAGACCTTATCTCTAGTCGAGATTGAAGGAGATCTTATCTCCTATTGACGTAGACTTCGAAGCTTGGGAGAGATCTTATCTCTAACCGAGGTTGAAGGACTTCAGCTTGCTCATGTCGAGGTTGAAGGACTTCGACTTGCTCATGTTGGGATGAGGTCCTTCTCCTGTTCTCAACACGACTATTATTGGTTGCTTCTTTCCAATCATGACATAATTTTTGCACCAAGAAATAATAATATCAAAATGAAAAAATTTTATTGAAGAAAAATTATTGGCAGCATATTTTCAGATTCTCTATATTTCAGGGTTGTGGGAGCATCGTTCCTCCAAGTTTCTTCAGGCGATAAGTTCTAGACCGGGCGACCTCCTCTATTTCATGCTAGCCTTCTCAATTTGGAGCAAACTTCTCTTGGCTTTAGGGTTAAGAGATGACGGTTCATCGAAGTACCAAGCCCCCCAAGAGGTAGTGTTGAGGATGCCGGGAGGCGGCCGACCTCCTTATTGTTCCTCTGTCAAGGGTGGTTCTGGCTACGACAGCACCTTTGGTCGATCTTCTCCTCCTTCAAACTGACATATAAAGTATCGACCCAGCCGGTCCCTCCTGATAAGCTCCTCGATTCTTTCTTGGAGCTGAATGCATTCTTCAGTATCGTGGCCATGGTCATGATAGTAGAGGCAGTATTTGCTTCGATTGCGCTTGTTTGGAGGAGACCGTAATTCTTCTGATCTTGGTAGCTGATTCTTAATTTTCATCAAAACTCGAGTTTTAGGAGCATTAAGTGGGGCGTAGTTGTAGAACCTTTCGAGGGGAGAACTTCTTCGTACCCTTTCTGTCGGGGCTTCTTTGATGATGAGCTTGAGAAGGAGTTCAAACTCGCTTACGCTCGAGGGGAGTCCGTGAGCACGATCGAACTTCACTCAGCCCTCCATCGATGGTGGATCTATTAGACTCATCTGTCCGTTACTCTCCTGTGGCTTCTTCATCCTTTAATTTGAAGGCTTCTTCCATACGGACATATCCCTCGATCTGAGCTAGCAGATCGGTAAAGTTCTTGGGATACTTTTCTTTAGAAAGAATAGCAAATCATTCTTCTGAAGGCCGTCCTTGAGTGTGGCCATTGCAATAGACTGATCCAGATTCCGAACCTCCAATGCAGCAGCATTAAACTGGATGACATAAGCTCGGATGAATTCTTCCTCCTTTTGCTTGACATTCATCAGAAAATTCAAACCTCGACACAGACGTCGGCTGCTAATGAAGTAGGTTGCAAACTGATGGCTCATCTGGTCAAAAGAGAAGATCGTACCTAGCTTCAATATCGAGTATCAGTTTCTTGCTGCTCTCTTTAAGGTAGATAGAAAAGCTCGGTATAATATGACTCTGGTGTGCCATGGAGCAGCATCATGGTTCGAAAGGCCTCTAGATGATCGATCGGATCAGAGGTTCCATCGTAGCTTTCACATGGAGAGAGCTTGAAGTTCGGTGGAACGGACTTTTGCATAATTCGAGAAGAGAAAGGAGGATCGGTGCAGACGTCGTCATAGCAAGTCAGGGTAATGTGGTAGAGTTTCTCAATCCATCGATCCATCTTCCATAGTTTATGATCGAGGGCATCGTTTTGATCGCAGATCTTGAAGGGCTTCCGACTACAGATGGGGAAGGTCTCCTCCAGAGGAGAATCATGATCTGAACATGGATCCTTTGCTCTTAATTTTTTTTTTCAGAGGTGATGGGTATGCTAGCCTAAGTACTCTCCATTGGGACCAATTTTCGACATCCTGATGGTAGGTTTTCTGATGGAGTTGCCGCCAGGGGCTACTGCATGGCCTGTACCATCTTGGTGAGGCTCTGAATCTGCTGCATCAGTAGGTTAAACTGCTCCGAATCTACCATGGCCGTCAGTGGAGGTGGAGGTTGAAGTGCCGATGATGGAGTAGAAATGGATGGATCTGACTTAGATCTTGGAGAAGAAGGTCGGCACGGTCGACTGAGCACCCCTTTAAGAATAAGGATACCTCAAAGACAGAGGCCCTCCTTCTAGCGTCAATTCTATTGGTGTAGAATCTGATCGATGCCGGATTGAACTGGAGCTAAAGGAGATGAGGTCGCCATCGGTGACCTGTAAAATAAAATTTCATCTGGAGTCGATGGTGGTGGCTTTGGTGGGACCCTCCAATGATCAAATCAGCTCTTCTGACCAACAAAAATGAAATGCTCAGAAAAGAAAAGTGAGCTTAGAGAAAATATATCTGGAGGATTTCTTTTTATAGGTGGAGCTTGATTGATAGTGACGGCCATACCGTCCGATAGTGGGCCGCTCGGAACTGCAAGGAGTTCAATATGGAGAAGAAGGTATCATCAGGCTGATAGTGACAGCCATACCATCGGGTCATGGGCCGTGTGAGGCTTGTTATGGAGACAAAGGTGCTACCAGGTTGATACTGACAGTCATGCCATCTGGTGGAAGCATGCGTTTGAAGTTCGACTGAGTTGGAGGAATTCGACTGCAAGAGTAATTCGAAAGGAATCTGGCTCCTGGAGGAATTCGGAAGGAGTTCAGCTTCCATAGGAGTCCGACTGAAGGAGGAGTTCGGAGGAAGTTTGGCTTCCATAGGAGTCCGACTGAAGGAGAAGTTCGGCTTTCATAGGAGTCCGACTGAGAGAAGAGTTCGAAAGAAGTTCGGCTCCCATAGGAGTCCGACTGAGGGAGGGATCAGAAAGGAGTTCGGCTCTCATAAGAGTCCAACTGAAGGAGGAGCTCGAAAAAGTTTGGCTCCCATAGGAGTGCGACTGAAAGATGGATCAGGAAGGAGTTCGACTCTCGTAGGAGTCCGATTGAAGGAGGAGTTCGACTCCCATAGGAGTCTAATTGAAGGAGTTCGGAGGGAGATCGGCTCCTATAGGAGTCCGATTGAAGGAGGAGTTCAGAGGAAGTTCGGCTTCCATAGGAGTTTGACTGAAGAAAAAGTTCGGAGGAAGTTCGGCTTTTGTAAGAGTCCGACTGAAGGAGAAGTTTGAAAGAAGTTTGGCTTCCATAGGAGTCTAACTGAAGGAGGGATCAGAAAGGAGTTTGGCTTCCATAGAAATTCGATTGAAGAAGGAGCTCAAAGGGAGTTCGGCTCCCATAGAAGTCCGACTAAAGGAGGGATCAAAAAAAAGTTTGGCTTTTATAGGAGTCTGACTGAAGGAGTTCGGAGGGAGTTTGGCACTCGTAGGAGTCGACTGAAGGAGGAATTCGGAGGGAGTTTGGTTCCCATAAGAGTCCGACCGATGGAGATATCTGGGAGAAGTCTGGCTCCTAGGAAAGTTCGACCGAAGAAGATATCTGAGAGGAGTTCGGTTCCTAGAAAAGTCTGATTGAAGAAGAAATCTGGAAGAAGTTCGGCTCCTGCAGAAGTTCGACTGAAGGAGGGATCCGAAAGGAGTTTGGCTCCCGTAGGAGTCCGACTGAAGGAGAAGTTCGAAAGGAGTTCGGCTCCTGTAGGAGTCCAACTGAAGGAGGGATCAGGAAGGAGTTCGACTCCCATAGGAGTCCAACTGAAGGAGGGGTTCGGCTCCCATAGAAGTCCGACTGAAGGAGGAGCTCGGAGGAAGTTTGGCTCTCGTAGGAGTCCGACCGAAAGAGAAGTTCGGAGGGAGTTCGGCTTTCATAGGAGTCCGACTGAAGGAGAAGCTCAAAGGGAGTTTGACTTTCATAGAAGTTCGACTGAGGAAGGAGTTCGGCTCCCGTAGAAGTTTAACTGAAGGAGCTCGGAAGGAGTTCGACTGTTGGAAGAGTTCGGTCGGCTGAAGAAGATCGGATGGGGTTTGGCCGCTGTGAGAGAATTTTTGATTGAAGCTCTTCCATGATTACCAGCTGTATTAGGCTAAGCCCTAGGTTGGACTTTGGTGGGAACTGGATTTATCCCCAATAAGTACTGATTTTGGTAACACATTAGTCGACAGGTTTGTTGGCAAAGATATTCAATATAAGCAGTATCATGAGTAAGAATCTTTGAGATCTTGATTAATTAATTTCAAGTGACCAATTTGATCATTTGTAAAACTAAGCATGCTAAAAAAATTTTAAGATTTTAGTGCAATATAGTCAAAAAATAAGAAAAATATATTAAAAAAATTAATTATTGGATTTGCAATAATGGCTTCTTTTTGGTCGAAAGTATTATATTTTGAATATTACTAGATCTTATACCTATGTTTTTATTATTGCATCTACTTATCAATGGGACTTAAGAGCCGCAATGTTTTTTTGGACATATTTTCAAAAAATAAAAATCAAATTATATCTGTTTCCTTCAAAAAAATTTCAAAAATAATAATAAAAAAATATGAATTTGAATAAATCCAACACAAATTAGTTGAGTTCGTGTTTTTTCAACTTTCCATGAAGAATATATAAAAATATTAAAAACTTTTCTAAATTAGAAATAACCTATGTTGTCTAAAAAACTGAAGATATGAAAAATCTAAATTATTACTTTGAATGTTTGATTTATTTTCATATTTTTTTTTAATTAAATTACAAACTAAATTATTATATTTATAGTTTGCTTTATGTTGAAATTTATTATTGTGATAGTTATTCTTCCATATTTGTAAATCAATAGGCCCGGGCATCGCATCCATATTTGTGGAGACCAATTATAGTAAATCAGCCATGTTTGAGACCATGGAACTAGTGGTGAGCTGACTTCCAAATGATAAAATACGACACACCAAGCACACCTTACTCCCCACCACATCCAACCGATGGGTTTTCTAGAAACCGGTCTCTCGATTACTCATTACGAATTTTGTCGAGAAACGGTGGTCAACCAGGTTCTTTTTTATTTTCTGATAAGAAACCACTTTTTTTTGGGGACATGAAAGGGCCTAGCGTGCACAAGCTTCCAACAAAAGAAATACTAGTAGAGCAAGATGATGAGGGCTCGATATGCATTTAGAGCTAGGGTCCTAGATTTGCATTGATTGTAATTGTTTCTTTATCTGGAGGAAGGTTTGTATTCGTGCCACTATAGTGGTGGCCCAGATTAAGTGGCTCATCAGTGATAAAACTTCAGTTGATATGAGTTACAATGCTTGTATATCTAGCCTATCTCTCTCACATTAGCTGACCTATATCAGCATGGAGATGGATGATGATTGGCGGGTTCATAGTTGATCACTAATGATGGTAGGGGTTGGAAGGCTCGGGATGTCATCCATCTCTTTGGAGATCAATTTGCTGGTAAGATCCATGCCATCTTTATCCCTATCCATCAGAGCCATGATTAGAGGGCATGGGCCCGGTTATGCTGCCCTATGGTTCCTGCCAAGGATTGCATTGCGATGTACATATCTGTAATGGAGAGGAGGACCGAGGTTGCTTAAATCTAGAGAGTGGCAGTCCACTCCAAGGTCAGACTCTTCCTCTGAAAGGTTGCTTGGCATTGGTTACTGACTCAAACTTTCCTTAAGGATAGAGGTATGGAGCGATTAGTTGCCTGCTCGATATGCAAGATGGAGTACGTGTTGGGTAGCGGAGCCTAATCCACCCATAAGAGGAGCTCAAGAACTAAGAAGCCAGAAAAAGCCCAGAAAAAAATCTAAAGAAAAAAGCCCAAAAACAAAAGAAAAGGAGGAAGGGGCCTGGCGGGCTCGGCCTGCTGGCTGGTGCGGCCCAAGTGCCAGCAGGCCAGGTAGGCCCCATTCGAGTGCATGGCCCAGGAGGGCTCGGGCGCGTGCGGCCCAGGCACTTAGTGCTAGCACATGGCCCATGCGGGCGTGCACGGCCAGGTGCCCGGTGCTGGCGTGCGGCACACACAAGCGCACATGGCCTAAGCGGGCACGTGCAGCCCTGGCTAATGCATGGCCCGGCCCCTCATGGGCACTCCCTGGCGTGCACGAGCTGGCCGCGAGTGCGCGGATGCGCGTGGGCCGACTGCTGCGGCCCGTGGCGATACACCAAAGGGCGTTTCCCTCTGGTTTCATGTAGTTCAATGGACCGAAAATTGGTTTCATGGGCATTTCACATGGTCCATAGAAAAATTTATGGGTCGGATGTGCGATCGGATGGATCAGGAGTACGGACGGA
This sequence comes from Cocos nucifera, assembly GCA_006176705.1. NCBI lineage: Eukaryota > Viridiplantae > Streptophyta > Magnoliopsida > Arecales > Arecaceae > Cocos > Cocos nucifera. The sequence goes on from QRFJ01005600.1 coordinate 19,742, forward strand.
TTTGATCGGATGGCCAGGAGTCAATTTGAGCTTGATTAGGATTGGGAACTCCGTTTTGGATGCGATTTGAAGCTCTGTTTTGGCTATTAAAAGGGCTATGGGCACTTGAGACTTAGCAGAACGTGTAGGATGCAGATAGAGCACCCAAGAGCTCTTTCAAGAGAAAGAAGAGATCTTTTCCAAGAGAGAAAAGAGAGAGGAAGAGAGAAAGAGAGAGAGAAGATAATGGTTCTTCTTGTAAGATTGAAGGTAGGGATTTTTCTTGTGTGCAATCTAGAGGATCACCAGATGAGTAAATTGCCTCTAGATGGAATTTTCTTCTTTCTGTTTGGCATTGTTCTTGCATCCAGAAGAGAGAGAAAAAGAATAATTTTTTTATTTTTTATTTTTTATTTTTTATAAACTTCTTGATTTTAGTAAAAATATTATTCTGTGTGGCCATGGACGTAGGAGCAAGAGACTCTGAACCATGTGAATTTTCTATATTTGGGCTTGTGAGATTTTATTTTTTCTTCTTTCTTCTGTAATTACTTTATCCGCTGTGCATCGCTCCGGAACACTCCATCCAGCCAATCCTAACAACTGGTATCAGAGTAGTGTCAGGTTTGAAAGAAAGAGTGGGAGCGATGGCGGAAGAAGAAGAAGAAATCAAGATCGACAAGTTCGATGGAAAAGACTTCAAGTTTTGAAAGGTGCAGATCGAAAATTATCTATATCAGAAGAAGCTTCATCTACCTCTTGAAGAAAAGAAACTTGAAGACATGTCACAAGAAGATTGAAAATTGCTGGACCGCCAGGCTTTGAGAGTTATCAGACTGACGTTGGCTAGGAACGTCACGTTCAACATCTTGGAGGAAAAGATGATGGCTGATTTGATGAAGGCCTCTGACCAACATGTATGAAAAGTCTTCGGCCTCCAATAAGATATATCTTATACGTCGTCTATTTAATTTGAAAATGCTTGACCGTTGTTGATCATATCAATGGATTTAATCTGATTACTAGTATATTAATTTCTATTGATATTAGTTTTGAGGATGAGATTCGTGCTTTAATTCTACTATCTTTTTTGTCCGAAAGTTAGGATGCCATCATGACCGCTATAAATAGTTTTTATGGATCAAGCAAACTAAAATTCAAAGAGGTTCGAAACCTGATTCTCAGTGAAGATATCAGGAGAATAGAATCCAAAAAAAACTCTGATTCTACTTAGGTTATTCAAGAAGATAGAGGAAGAACTACATAGTCCAAGTAGAAGAGCGAATCGAGACTGAAAGGTGATGGCTGCTGATACTGGAGCAAGAAAGAGCACACTAAAAAGAACTGTTGGGTAAGAAAGAAAATAAAAGACAAAATGAGAAATCCATCAATGCAGCAACAGAAGCAATAGCTGATTCCCTAGTCCTCAGTATGGACAGTTCGATGGAGTCATAGATCTTAGACTTTGGAGCTTCATTTTACTCTATCTCATAGAAAGAGTGTATAATAAATTACACTGCCAAAAATTTTGAAAAGATTTATCTCGGTGATGGTGAACCAATGGATATTATGGGAAAAGATGATGTGCATATAAAGATGCCGAATCAATTGGTATGGAAGCTTAAGAATGGCAGACATGTCCTAGGTTTAAAGAGAAATCTGATTTCAGTTGGATAGCTGGATGCTGAGGGATACACTATAACTTTTATTAGTGGCTCTTAGAAGATTACCAAAGATGCTACGGTAATAGCATTAGGCAGCAGCCAGGTACTCTTTACATGACCAGAAGCATCAAAGATTTGGTGATCAAAAAATTGGGATTGTGTATGATCTCTATTGCCCTCCAAAGTTAGTTGAGTGGAGGTACCGCATAGAATACTAATTTATTTTGAAAGTTTATTTTTCAATTTTAGGTGGATGCATGTTTGGATGTCTTAGTCTCCAAGTGGAGAGTTGTTAGGTGGTGGAGCTTAATCCACTCACAAGAGGAGCCCAAGAACTAAGAAGCAAAGCCCAAAGAAAGCTCAGAAAAAGGTCCAAAGAAAAAAGCCCAAAAAAAAAGAATTCGACTGAAGGAGACATCCGGAAGGAGTTCGGCTCCGATAAAAATTCGACTGAATGAGAGGTCTGGAAGGGGTTCGGTCGCTGGAGGGAGTTCGGATGCTTGAAGGAGTTCTACTGGGGTTCGACCGCTGAAGGGAGTTTGGGAGGGGTTCGGCCACTGGAGGAGTTTGACCGCTAAAGAAGTTTGATCGAGATTTGGCTGCTGGAGGAAGAATTTTGAATCAAAGCTTTTCATGATTACCAGTCGCATTAGGCAAGCATCAGACTGGACTTCGACGGGAGCAGGATTTATCCCTAACAAAATTGAAGAATAACATTCTAATCAAATCACACAAATTGGAAGAGGAATGGAGAATAAGCATATGATAAGACACCCTAATCAAATCACATAAATTGGAAGAGGAAGGGACAGCTTCAGAGCATGTGAAAGAGATAGGGACATTAATAATCTCGTCACAAAGATGGAATACTTTCTCTCTCTCGCCGCCTATAAATCATCAATATCCTAGTGAATTCACAAACATTTTATAAGATGACAGATTAAAAAAATGATAAAACAAAAAAAAAATGTAATTAATAGTAATTAATAGAAATATTATTAATAGATTGAAAGAAATAAAACTACTCAAGAAATATTATAAAAAAAGATAAGTAGTAATAAATATTAATAAAAAATTATGAAGATAGGAAAGAAAAAGGAATATCTGAGAATGAACCACCGCTGGTGCCATCCCATCCTCTGCCATCCCACCACCGCTCTTTTTCTCTCTCGACAAACACTGATCCCAATCGCATCTCCTTGGTGCTCCTGTCGGTACCATCGCCCCTGACACCATTATTAAAGAAAGAGAAAAAAATTCTTTCTTCTTTTATTTTATATTTATCTATTTTTTTTATAAAATAATATTTTATTATTATTTTCTTCCTTCATGTTCTCATTATCTTTTTCGCGTCCGCTAGTGTCACCCTACCATGGCTCCCTTTCTCCCTTGGCAAATACCAATCTCGATCGTACTTCCATCTTCTTACTTCTTCTCGTACCTTCTTCAAACTTTCAGAAATTATTAAATATAGAGATTTGGCTTTCAAATCGATGGAGTACCATG
>QRFJ01005601.1:0-43441 GCA_006176705.1 Cocos nucifera
AAGAGTTAATGGTCTAAATTGAGAATTTTAGATCTAAGACATATTCAATTGGGTTCATGCTTGGATAGCTCGCAGCGGTTGATCAAACCAAATCAGAGTTGTTAGATGGGATCAACAATGCTTAAATTGACTGCCTAAAAGAGTAGATCGGTCGAGACGGTCACGATCACAAGACCTAATTAGGCTCTGAGGTTGGATCTGGAATGTAGGCTAACCCAATGGTTCTGGCTTAAATAATTATGTGAGTAAGTTTGGCACAGTACGAATCGATTTGATTTCTATTGGGAGCTCTACCGATTTAATGCATTCTTTATACGATTAATGGCATATCCCTTCCACCAATCTCACTTACCTGAGGCCATATCTGTACAACCTAGTTCTGATTGAGGTGGTCAATATCGGCTAACCATGCCACTAGGTTTAGTCATAATAGTTAGAACTATGACAAGCCTATTGGGGGTGGTCTTCTCCTAGAGTTAGGTCTGGCTTTCCCATTGTAGATGTGCTGGCCCTTCCCCGGGGTTGATTGTTCTTGGTTGGATATATGGCTCAGTTACACCAAAAAGATGGAGATCAAATGTCATTAGGGCATTGATGCTAATGGGCTGGAGGATGAGTTGGACTCAATATTTGGATATGGTGGAGACTTTATTAGATTCAGTCTTGCAATGGTGAGTCTGAATTAACATAAGGAATTGATCAATATTTTGGATACGGTGAGATTCATGAATTAGAGACAAGTTTGGGTGACCAATGATTAGAGAATCATTGAACAAGTTGTTCACTCATTGGCTAAGCCATCATCAATAATGTTTAGGTGAGGTGATAATCAAGAATGGGTGAGACCCGACACCATCCACTAGAAATCATTAATCATAAGAGCATTTTTTGGCATCTCTACAGAGGGGAGTGTAGGAATCCGAGAAGAATAGTGGGAGCAGTTGTTTTAAAAAATAAAATCCCTAACAACAAATTGATCAAGTCATATACATATCTAACTAGAATTCTTTACTCTCTGTGAAATTCTGTGTCCAACCCTTAGCACGTATCCTGACACGCATAGACTGACCTGACTCAATATAAAGATTGCTCAGGGAACTACAAAAATGTTTTTGGGATTTCGAGAAGTTACCCATTTTACGAAACTCCTTAACCATAGCCCATTCCATCACTGATAGAGAGCGTCCAAAAATGGATAAGCGAGATAATAACCAGATATTACATAATTGGACTCTGATGTCTGATTGAGCTCTTAGCATCCATGAAGCTTGGGACTGCTTGCATATATTTGGCTCACCTACAAGAGATGTTTGCATTGAACAGAGTCACACAGCCAATATCAGTCATGAAATGACTTTTTAAGGCATAAGATACATGATGGGCAAGTCAGTCCAAGATCACTAATCTTGATGCCTGATGATTCAAGGACTGAAGGCTTGAGCAGTCGGTATGAGTTAGACATTGGATCGTAGATGATATTATCGCATCCTTAGACTGATGCATATGGGTAATTCATCATGAATACCACTATGACAATAACTTCAAAATTCCTTGGCTAAATTAATAGACATGCTGGTCACCCGAGCTTTCTATGAAGGTTCTAAGGCTCAGTTCTTACTATGGACGACTTTTCCAAAGAAGTCTTAATGGAAAAAAGAGAAGTACTGTAAGCAGAAGGTGGAAGGAGGAAAGAAGAAGAAGGCACAGCCAAAGATTGAAAGCTGCTGCCAAAGGAAAGTAATTTTAATTGCACAACAGTGAACGGCCATTGGAAGTGAAACTGTCCTACTTACCGGCCACCTTGAAGAACAAGAAGGAAGGTCCTTCTAGAGGTAGCAGCGTTATTGAGTCTACCTTATGGATTTTCTTCTGGGCATCCGTTGTGGTGCTTGACTACTGGTTCTATGCTCATCTATGCACTCTCATATTAGGATCTGAGAGATAGCAGAAGGTGGGGAGGCAGATCTATGCATCGACAATGAAGCAAGAGTTGCTCAGTGGGTGGTGGGACATAACCCTCTTTGGATTATCATCTGATTTTTAGACTGAGTTTTGAAAAAGACTATTTATGATCCTACAGCTAGCAGGATTTATGATTTCTTTCATGCTTAAGCACTAGAAGCTATGTGATTACCTTCTTTAAGGACCATTGTAACATTCTTATAGAAAGAAAAAAAATTACAAATGATTTCATTATTAAACGTCTTTATCAGCTACATAATGATGTATCAGTCTAACTATCGAGCAAAAGTGAAATGCCAAATGACCAGGGTAGTCCAAATGATAGATATCTATGGCCACCTGAGATTCAGGTCATAAGCGAAGATTAGGTCAATAAATTAGAGAAAAAAGGGCTACTTGAGTCCGTTGACTTTCGGAGCATATCCAACTGTGAATCTTATCTTTTCAAGGAAAATGACTAAACTGTTCTTTTATTGAGACCATGGGAAAGGGCCACAGATCTCCTTTGCTTAGTACATACTGATAAGTGTGCGGCCCATTTTGATGTGTCGGATAGAGGCAATTTATATTACCTTAATTACCTTTACCGATGATCTATCTAGGTAGGATATGTGTATCTTATGAGAACACAAGTCTAGTTGAAAGTTACAAGAATCAGACATGAAGTAGAAAATAAACTGAAAAACCCATTAAGGTTCTTCGATCCGACGAGGAGTAAATACCTTAGCCGAGAATTCTACACTATCTCAAGTGCATAGTCTCTCAATGGACTCCACCAGGGAACACCTCAACTCAACGGAATTTCAGAATGAGAAATCGAACCCTATTAGATATGGTTCGATCCATGATGAGCTTCACAGACCTCCTAATTTCTTTTGGGGACACTCATTGTTAACTTCAATTTATCTACAGAATAGGTTTCTTAAGACGTTCCTACCATACCGTATGAGATATGGCATGGTGAGAGAACCAAGTCTGAGTTCATCTCAAAATGGTGTTCGGCTCATGTCAAAAGACAACAGCGGACAATTAGAGTTTAGATCTTCAAAAGCTTGATTCATAGGATTCCTAAAGAGTCATATATTTCTCATATTTCAGAAGACCACAATGTGATTGTGAGTCAAATGCCATACTTTCTTGAAAATAAGTTTATTCAAGATAAGGCGGATTAAGCTTTGATGAGAAAGTCTCACAAGTACATGAGCAAAGGATCAATTGGAACCAAATCAGGTTAAGCCAATAAGACACTACCTCCCATCCTCGTAGATCGAAAAGAGTCTGAACTCCTGAACGGATTATTAGAGGAAGTAGAGAAAATGTTCCTCATAAGGTAATTGGTGCTCATGGTAATGATCCAAAACTACAATAGGCGATATCAGATATCGACTCTGAGAAATGGTTAGAGGCAATGCAGTCAGAAATTGACTCGTGCACTCAACTAAGTCTGGACTTCGTAGATCCACTAGAAGGTAAGTACCTATTGGGTGTAGATGGATCTTCAAGAGAAAGATGGTGGGAAGGGATAGGGGCATTACAGGCTAAACTAGTGCAAAAAGGTTCTAGTCAACATGAAGCTTTGATCAGATATCTTTTTCTCCATGGTATGTTAATCCATCCACACATGCTTGCCAATTGCAGCCTATTTCAATTATGAAAATGAGCAAATGGATGTGATAACGGCATTCTGAATGGAATATCTTGAGAGATAATCTATATGGGAATAGCTGTTAGGTTTTACATCCGGTGATACTGATCACAAGGTTTGCAAAGCTGCAAAGATCCATATATGGACTTAAGCAAGTATCTTGGAGCTGGAACATCGTTTCAATGATGTGATCAAAAAGTTTGGTTTCATCAAAAAATGAAGAAAAATCGGTGTCTCAAAAAGGCACTGGAGCGCTGTTGTCTCCTCATTGTTACGTAGATGTCATCTCTTTTTGGAATACTCATATTGATGACAGTTAAAATATGGTTGTCCAAGGAATTTCCATGAAAAACTAGGTGAGGCATCCTTTATTCTAGGAATAAGGTCTATAGGAGGTAGACGGAATAGGAATGCTAGCTTTAGGAAGATGTACTAGAGGAGGTTTAGTTGGAAACCTAAAGAGGTTAATACCCTTCAAGACATGGTAATTCACTTCCATGAAGATGTGCCCTGGCAACACTGAGGAAAATAGACGCATGAGCAAGATCTCTTATGCTCTGCAATAGGAGCCTTATGTATGCCATGCTATGTACACAACCTGATATAAGCCCATGCTGTGAGTGTCACAAGAGATATCAGTCAAATCTAGGTGAAATACTGGACTTCTGTGAAATGTATCCATAAGTACTTGAGAAGAACTAAGGATATGATGTTGGGCTTTGGTAATGGAGAACTCCAAGTCCAGGGATACATAGACTCGGATTTCATGTCCGATGAAGATTCAAAAGTCGACATCTGGGAGTCTATTTGTGTGCAAGTGGGTGCATCTGAAAGAGTTTCCAAGCAACCGTGATAGTAGATTCCACCATGGAAGCAGAATATACCGCTGCATTAGAGGCTGCGAAGGAAGCATTCTGGTATAAGAAGTTTGCTACAAAAATTGGAGTAATGCCATCAGATGCCATTCCTCTATACTACGACAATAATGGTGCCACAGCCCTTGCTAAGGAGCCAAGGTCTCACTAAAAATTTAAGCACATTAAGCGGCGATACCACCTCATTTGCGATTACCTCGAAAAGGGTTATGTCGAGATCAGGAGAGTTGACTCCACAGACAACGTGGCAGACCCGCTTACAAAGCTGTTGGGCCAACAGAAGATCGAAGCCCACCTTGAGAATATGGGACTTAGACTTATAGCTAATTGGCTTTAGTATAAGTGGGAGATTGTTAGATATAGGTTCCCTAGAAGCCAGAATTGGCTGACACTTGTAATACACTTCTAGGAGCAAAATTATAATTTTGACTAAAATCAGTAAAATAGGTTATTTTCTATCACATATGTGTATTTAATGTCTTGGATACATCCTTTGAGTAATGGTAATGATAATTCATATTCTCAAAGAGTTTGAAAATTTAAGACATGAATAATCATTATTAACTCATAAAATGCTCCCGACCATAGGATCATCATGAGGATGGTAATTGATCTGAAAGGTTGGTGTACAATCACTTCTCTTTAGTAGATGAGTCTTGAGTCTATGGTGTGGAGACACCGGAGTGAGATATAGGTACTCCGTTAGAGAACGAGGGCACTAAGTGTGACTACATCGAGTAGTCATTTGGAAGTCTACCTTCTCATCAATGACTGACTCGACGCTGCAGTGGTGTGTCTGGTTCTTTGACCTGAGGTGCATCGGTAGTTCACCTTGAGGGTGTTATAGTTTGACTACACCATAGCTCGGTCTCTTAGCCATACGGAACCCTGAGGTGTATGTTGCTATAGCATGTCATGTAGGAACTTGATCGCATAGATGGAATCTATCTACCTCGGTGGTAGAGGAGCAGCCTATGATGATCATGAGAATCAAGTCCAGAGCCATGGCCATGGCAAGAGTGAAATAATAGAAAGAGTTTCTATTAGGTTTTCCACATGGAGCTTGATCGAATGATTACATCATATGACAGAGACTAGGGTTTGACGAGTTCACCTAACCTAATCTGATCGAGGCTCAGATAGAAGAACTTAATCATACAGGTAGCTGCACACAATGTGTTCGCATTCACTCTGAGGAGGCACCATATACATGCTAGGTGTCACTAGTGGATTTGATAGCAATTGAATGATTTAGATGATCGATCATTCTAGCTGTCGATCAGAGAGTTTGATCCATCGAAGAAGTTTCGATGATGTCAATGATAGAGCATCATGAAACTATCTCATTACCATATAGAACTGAACCTAACTGGGTCATACAAACAAGGGTTTGAATCTGGTGATCATCAATTGAACTAATCCAGTTCAATTGATCTGAATGAGATTCAATTAGGTTCAAAAAAATTATGCTAGTACTCGATTGAACCTAACGTTCTTCTTTTACTATCATAAATAGTTGTCCTTACTGAGCCAAAGGAGTTTGTGCTCAATCAGAGGCATTCACTTGATCTAACTGGAGCCTGTCTAGGTCAGAAAAGGATTGTCTTATTTTAAAATAATACCTATCATTTTTGGTCACCTGCCATTTCTCATCCTTTGACTTTGGTCAAAAATTGACCTTTGACTGGTCAAATGTTGACAATTGATACTTTGAGTTTTGTCCATGTGTCACGCATCTATTGGAGAGCTAGTGGGGGCTCGTCGCCCTGCCAGAACCTGGCAAGAAAGAGGGCGCACGCCACCCTTGGCGTGTGCCCAAGCAGGAGGCACCTAGGAGTCCCTATTGGATAGGGATTCCATCTCCATTTTGGATTCCGATTAGACTTCTCCTAAGAACCAAGTTTGACTGGTCTTAGGCTCCATCTAAGGAGGAATCCATGGGACTATATTCTCACAAATTAGATTTAGATCTGATTTGGCAAAGGGTTGTGATTGGTTGGGAAGAAGAGGAGTTGGATCACGCATAATCTATAAATAAGACCCTGCGCCCAACCCAAAGAGTATCAAAAATTTATTGAAAATTCTCCATGCCCCAAGGCTATCTCGCTCCTCCTCCTCCATGCTAAGTCCATCTTCTCCCTCTCCTCTCCATGCCCAAAGGTGTTTGGGATCCAAGTTGGTGCAATCCAGATGAGAGAAAGGCATAGAAAGTAGAAGGCTGCGCTGCTACAAATGACAACTACTGATCTTCGAAAGGTATTTTGAAGATCCTTCAGATCAGATCTAGATCTAATTTTTGGAGATGTGATAGAGAAGAAGAGGATCTCTAGATCTAGTTTGAGTGGATACCGATAGAGGCCAGGCACTTACGTGTCTTGATCCAGAACCTTCCGCTGCTTATAGGATCATCAATGGATAATAGGATTATCCTACATCAAGATAAATTAAATTAAATTAAATTTATTTAAATTTTATTTTTATTATTAGAATAATAAGGATCATATCTAAAATATCTCAGATCTGATTAGGATCAAAGAAAATTTTTTTTGAAATACATCTCTTGATCCGATCAAATCTGAACGAACTTGGTCCAGGAAATCAGGATTTTTTTTTAGCAAGTGCCTGGCCTTTACCAATATTCACTTAGATAGGATCTGGAGATCTTCTCCTTCTCAATCAATCCTCCAAAAATTAGATCGAAATCTGATCTTGAAGGTCTTCAAAAACTCTTTTGAAGAACAATCGTTATCTCTTGCAGTAGTGCTGCCTTCTTCCTTTCTTGTCGCCTTTCACTTGCTTGGATCGCACCTAACTCATGCCCAAAACCTCTTGGGCGTGGAGAGAGAGAGAGGACCAGAGGGTGGCATGGAGAAGGAGGGAGAAAAATTTTGTGGCATGGGCTAAGGGTAGAAGCTCTCTATTCTAGGCATAGACAGGGTTTCTATAGATCCTGCTGCGCCATGCAGTGCCACATCATCTCAGCCAATCATGGCTCTTTATGCAATCAGATCTAAATCTGATTGGTGGGATGACATCATCTAATCTAATCAGATTAGAGTCCCTCAAAACTCTCCTTAGATGGTGCCAAGATGGGATCAAACAAGTCTTCTAGGTGCCATCTAGTTTGATTCCCTGAAGCAATTGGAGTCCCATCTGTATGGGACTCCAAATCTTATCCTCATGGGGCGCACGCCTCGCTAGGCATGCACCCCTTGTCTGTCTGCTTTTTAGTAGGGGACAAGGCTCAAGTTTCTCACCTATGGATGCATGACACATGGGCAGATGTCTAAGTATCAAAGACCAATATTTGACCAAAGTTCAAAGACAAGATTTAGCAGATGACGAAAAATGATAGGTGTCTCAAATTTATTTCATAAATTAAGACAACCCTTTTCTAACCTGGACAAGCTTTAGTCAGACCATGTAAATGTTCATGAGTGAGCCCAAACATATTTGGCTTAGTCAAGATAAGTTTTAATGATTGATAAAGGAGAACATTAAGCTCAATCGTGTGTTAGCATGATTTTCTTGAACCTAATTAAATCTTATTCAAATCAATTGAACTGGATTAATCCAATTGATGATATCTAGATCCAAATTCTTATTTATATGATCTGATTAGGTTCAGTTCCATATGGTAATGGGATATATCTGTTAGATATATGTGCCCTAGAAGCCAGAATTGGCTGACACTTGTAATACACTTCTAGGGGCAAAATTATAATTTTGACTAAAAGCAATAAATGGGTTATTTTCTATCACATATGTGTATTTAGTGTCTGTGATACATATTTTGAGTCAATGGCAATGATAATTCATATTTTCAAGAGTTGAAAATTTAAGACATGAATAATCATTATTAACTCATAAAATGCTTCCGACCATAGGATCATCATGAGGATGGTGATTGATCCGGAAGGTTGGTGTACAATCGCTTCTCTTTAGTAGATGAGTCTTGAGTCTATGGTGTGGAGACATCGGAGCGAGAGTACAGGTACTCGTTAGAGAACGAGGGCACTGAGCGTGACCACCTCGAGTAGTCATTAGGGAGTCTACCTTCTCGTCAATGACTGACTCGATGCTGCAGTAGTGTGTCTGGTTCTTTGACCTGAGATGCATCGACAGTTCACCTTGAGGGTGTTATAGTTTGACTACACCATTACTCGGTCTCCTAGCCATATGGAACCCTGAGGTGTATGTTGGCTATAGCATGTTCATTGTAGGAACTGGATTGCATCAAGATGGAATCTATCTACCTCGGTGGTAGAGGAGCAGCCCTATGATAATCATGAGAATCAAGTCCAGAAGCCCATGGCCATGGCAGAGTGAAATAATAGAAAGAGTTTCTATTTAGATTTTCACATTGGACTCGAATCGAATGATTACATCATATGACAGAGACTAGGGTTTGACGAGTTCACCTTAACCCTAATCTGATCGGGGCTCAAGATAGAAGAACTTAATCACACAGGTAGCTGCACCAAGAGGTTCGCATTCAGCTCTGATGGGTTGCCACCATATACTGCTAGGTGTCACTGGTGGATTTTGGGAGCAATTAGAATGATTTAGATGATCGATCATTCTAGCTGTTCGAATCAGAAGAGTTCTGATCCATCGAAAGGAGTTTCGATGATGTCGATGATAGAGATCATGACATATCCCATTACCATACAGAACTGAACCTAACTGGGTCACACAAACAAGGGTTTGAATCTGGTGATCATCAATTGAACTGATCCAGTTCAATTGATCTGAATGAGATTCAATTAGGTTCAAGGAAATCGTGCTAGCACTCGATTGAACCTAACGTTCTTCTTTTGCTATCATAAATAAGTTGTCCTGTCTGAGCCAAAGGAGTTTGTGCTCAATCAGAGGCCTTCATATGGTCTGACTGGAGGTTGTCCAAGTCAGAAAAGGTTGTCTTATTTTGTAAGACATTACCTACCATTTTTGGTCACCTGCCATTTCTTGTTCTTTGACTTTGGTCAAAAGTCTACCTTTGACTGGTCAAATGTTGACCATTGACACTTTGACTTTTGACCACATGTCATGCACCTATTGGAGAGCTGGTGGGGGCCTGTCCCCCTGCCAGAACCTGGCAAGGAGGAGGGCGCACGCCACCCTAGGCATGCGCCCAAGTTGGAGGCGCCCTAGGAGTCCTTGTTGGACAAGGACTCCACCTCCCTTTTGGATTCCAATTAGAGTTCTTCTAAGAATCCAGTTTGACTGGTCTTAGGCACCCTCTAAGGAGGAATCCAGGGGACTCTATTCCACCAATCAGATTTAGATCTGATTTCACAAAGGGTTGTGATTGGTTGGAAAGAAGAGGAGTTGGATCACAGTTAGTCTATAAATATGACCCTGTACCCAACTCAAAGAGACATCATCAGAATTCCCCACACCCAAGGCCTTTTCTCCTCTCCTCCTCCATGCCAAAGCTTCTTCTCCCTCTCCTTTCCACATCCAAAATAGTTTTGGAGCTTGGTTGGTGCGATCTAGATCAAAGAAAGGAGATCAAAAGCAAGAAGGCTGCACTACTGCAAAGGACGACTGCTGATCTTCAAAAGGAGTTTTGAAGATCCTCCAGATCAGATCCAGATCTGATTTTTGGAGACGTGATAGAGAAGAAGAGGATCTCTAGATCTAACCCGAGTGGATATCGGTAGAGGCCAGGCGCTTGCATGGCTAGATCCAGAACCTTCCGCTGCATATAGGATCATCAATAGGGTAATAGGATTACCCAAATCAGATAAATTAAATTTGATTTAATTTATCCTTACTTTATTTTATTTATTAAAATAATAAAAATTAAATCTAAAATATCTCAGATCTAATACAGATTAAAAAAAAATTTTTAAAATATATCTCTTGATCTGATCAGATCTGAACGAACCTGGATCGGGAAATCAGGATTTCCCTTCAATATCGTGATCTCTATCATCGACATCATCAAAATACCTTTTGATGGATCAAAACTTTTCTGATTTAGACAACTAGTATGATCGATTATCCAAATTATTTTAATTGCTCCTAAAATCCACTAGTGACACCTAGCAGCATATGGTGCCAATCCATCAGAACTGAAAGTAAATCTCTTGGTGTAGTTTTCTGCATGATTAAGTTTCTCTATCTTGAGCCCTGACCAGATTAGGATTAAGGTGATCTCGTCAAACCCTAATATCCATCATATGAATTAGTCATTCGATTAAAGTCCAATATGAAAATCCTAATAGAAACTCTTTCTATTATTTCACTCTACCATGGCCATAGGCTTTATGGACTTGATTCTCATGATCATCATAGGGCTGCTCCTCTTCTACCGAGATAGATAGATCCCCTATTGGTGCAATCCAATTCCTACAATGAATATGCTATAGCCAACATACACCTCAAAATTTTGAATGGCTAGGAGACTGAGTTATGGTGTAGTCAAACTATAACACCCTCATGGTGAACTGCCGATGCACCTCAGATCAAAGAATCAGACACACCACTGTAGCTTCGAGCCAATCAACGACGAGAAGGTAGACTTCCTCATGACTGCTCGAGGTGGTCACACTCAGTGCCCTCATTCTCTAACGAGTATCTATACTCTCGCTCTGATATCTCTATACCATAGACTCAAGACTCATCTATCCTAAAGAAGTGATCGTACACCAACCTTTCGGATCAATCATCATCCTCATAATGATCTTATAGTTAGAAGCATTTTATGAGTTAATAATGAAAATTTATGTCTTAAATTTTCAACTCTTGAAAATATGAACTATCATTACCATTAACTCAAGGGATGTATCATAGGCACATTCAAATACATATTATGATAGAAAATAAATCATTTTATTATTTATAGTTAAAATTATAATTTTGCTCTTAGAAGTGTGTTACAAGTGTCAGTCAATCTGACTTCAAGGGCACATATATCTAATAGGCGAGATTAGCATAACAACAGTTCTACTTCAATGTCCAAGATCATGCTGCCCGACTTCTTTATGCTGTTGAGAGGTTCTATGGTATGATCTTTGTTGGTGCAAAATCTAGTTGATGCTAGAATCAATGCTGGAGTCGGAGAGGATGAGGTCATCGCTGGTGATCTATAAAAGAAGTCTCGCCTAGAGTCGGGGATGGTGGCTTTGCCAAGATCCTCTGCTGATCAAGTCAGTTCTTTTGACACAAAAATGGAGTGCTCAGAAAAGAAAGTGGTAGAGTGTTGAGAAGAAGAAGAGAGCTTCTAGGAAGAAAGCGTATCTAGAGGGTTTCTTAAATAGATAGAGCCTATAACAAACTGATAGTGATAGTCGCAACTATCTGGTAGTGGGCCGTTTGAGGCCACATGCAATTTGTTATGGAGGGTAGTGTTTGTTATCGCGACGTGCCAGCTTGTTAGGACCAGATGGCTGAAGTTCGGATAGGATAGTTGCAAGCGATGAAGAATTTCTAGTTATTATTATTCTAAAGAAGCTCGGAGGTTATCGAGGCTGACTGTGTCTAGGCTATTGCTTGCTATTTGCTATATCGACGACATGTACCGAGATCCTTTCAGGCTGCTGGAAGGGGTCCGGATGGAATCTCGCTGGGAGAGAAGCTTGATCGAGCGGGATCCTCCAGGCAACTAGAAGAAGTTCGGAAGGAGTTCGACTGTAGAAGTTCGGCTAGCGAAGAAGTTTGGAAGGAGTTAGACTGTAGGAGAAGTCCAAAAGGAGATCGACTGGTGAAGAAATCTGAAAGAAGTTCGACTGACGGAGAAGTTCAGAAGGAGTTTGACTGTAGAAGTCTGGAAGGAGGAGAAGTCTGAAAGGAGTTCGACTAGTCAAGAAGTCTGAAAAGAGTTCGACTGGCGGCCCCAAGCTGGTAATGCTAGACTTCCCAGGGGACCGCTCTCACTGTTCAAGTTCATTCGAAGGAGATTTAATGATAGAAGGATGGTTGAGATTGCTCTGAGACTAGACACTTAGCCAAACTTTGGTGGGAGTGGATTTATCCCCAACAATATGAAGGAAAAATCCTGATTTTTCGGATTAGATTCGTTCAGATTTAATCGAATCAAGAGAGATATTTTAAAAATTTTTCTCATATATCTAGATCAGATCTAAGATATTTCAGATCTGATTTCATAGATCTAATAAATAAAAATAAAAATAAATTAAATCTAATTTAATTTATATCTTTTGTTGGATAATCAAATTATCCTATGATGATCCTATTAATTGTCTGAGGTTTTGGATCTAGCCATGCAAGCACCTTGCCTCTACCAGTATCCACTCAGGCTAGAACTAGAGATCTTCTCCTTCTTTATCACCTCTCAAAATATCAGATCTGGATTTGATTTGGAGGATCTTCAAAACTCCTTTCGAAGATCTACAGTCGTCTCTCCAACAGTGTTGCCTTCTTCCTTTCTCGTCAGCTTTCTCTTGATTGGATCGCACCAAACTGGAGCCCAAAATACCTTAGGCATGGAGAGGAGAGAGAGGACTAGCAGTTGCCATGGATGAGGGAGAGGGGCAGCCTTAGGGTGTGGGCTAAGAGAGAACTCTATAAAAGTTGGGCGCAGATAGGATTTATATAGACCTTGCTGCGCCATGCAGTGCCCCATCATCTCGGCCAATCACATTGCTTCGTGCAATCAGATCTAAATCTGATTGATGGGATGACATCACCTGATCCAATCAGATGAGAGCCCCTTCAATTCATCCTTAGGTGGCACCAAGACTGATCAAAGCTGAGTCTTAGGCACCTTCTTAAGTTGATTTAATGAAGCAACCTGGAGTCCCATCCGTATGGGACTCCAATTATCCCTATCCATGGGCGCATGCCTCCCTAGACGTGCACCCCCTCCTTTCCAATTTCTAGCAAGGGGACAAGCCTCTATTTGCTCTCCTATGGGTGCATGACACATTGGCAGATGTCCAAGGATCAAAGGTCAACGTTTGACCAAAGTCAAAAGATAAGAATTAGCAGGTGATGAAAAATGGCAGCTATTGTCTCAAATTTATCTTATAAATTAAGATAATCCTTTTCTGACCTGGACAAGCTCTAGTTAGATTAAGTAAAGGTACTTGAGTGAGCACAAACATATTTGGCTCAGTCGAGATAATTTTTAATGATAGTTGAAGGAGAATGTTAAGCTCAATCGTGTGCTAGCATGATTTTCTTGAACCAAATTAAATCTAATCCAAATCAATTGAACTGGATTAGTCTAATTGATGATATCTAGATTCAAATCTTTGTTTGTGTCATCTAGTTAGGTTTAGTTTTATATGGTAATGGCATATGTCGTGATCTCTATTATCGACATCATTGAAACTCCTTTCGATGGATCAATACTCTTCTAATTTAGACAACTAGAATGATCGATCATCTAAATCATTCTAATTGCTCCCAAAATATACTAGTGATACCTAGCAGTATATGGTGGCAATCCATCAAAATTAAAAATGAACCTCTTGGTGTAGCTACTTGTGTGATTAAGTTCTTCTATCTTGAGCCCTGATAAGATAGGGTTAAGGTGAACTCGTCAAACCCTAATTTCTATCATATGATTTAACCATTTGATTCAAGTCCGATGTGAAAATCTTATAGAAACTCTTTCTGTTATTTCACTCTACCATGGCCATGGGCTTATGGACTTGATTCTCATGATTATCATAGGGCTACTCCTCATCCACCGAGGTAGATAGATTTCTTCTTGGTGCAATCCAATTCCTACAATGAACATGCTATAGCCAACATATACCTTAAGATTCTGAATGGCTAGGAGACCGAGTCATGGTATAGTCAAACTATAGCACCCTCAAGGTGAACTGCCGATGCACCTCAGGTCAAAGAACCAGACATACTACTACAACTTTGAGTCAGTCATCGAGGAGAAGGTAGACTTCCTTATGACTTCTTGACGTGGTCACGCTCAGTGCCCTCATTCTCTAACGAGTACCTGTACTCTCGCTCTAGAATCTCTACACCGTAGACTCAAGATTCATCTACTATAAAGAAGCGATTGTACACCAACCTTTCAGATCAATCATTATCCTCATGATGATCCTACGGTCGGGAGCATTTTATGAGTTAATAAATGAAAATTCT
The DNA here is from genome assembly GCA_006176705.1 of Cocos nucifera. Classification (NCBI taxonomy): domain Eukaryota; kingdom Viridiplantae; phylum Streptophyta; class Magnoliopsida; order Arecales; family Arecaceae; genus Cocos; species Cocos nucifera. Next base: position 14,563 of record QRFJ01005601.1, read on the forward strand.
TGTCTTAAATTTTTAACTCTTGAAAATATGAATTATCATTATCATTAACTCAATAGATGTATTACAGACACTAAATATATATTTATGATAGAAAATAATCTATTTTATTATTTATAGTTAAAATTATAATTTTATCCCTAGAAGTGTATTACAAGTATCAGCCAATTCTGGCTTTTAGGGCACACATATTTAGCAATCTCCCACTTGATCTAAAGTCAATTGGCTATAAATTTAAGTCCCATCTTCTCAAGGTGGGCTTCGATCTTCTGTTGGCCCAATGGCTTTGTAAGCGGATCTGCCGCACTATCTGTGAAGTCAACTCTCTTGACCTCGATGTATCCTTGCTCGTGCTAATCGTGGATGAGGTGGTATCACCGCTCGATGTGCTTGGATTTCTGGTGAGACCTTGACTCTTTAGCTAAAGCTATGGTGCCATTGTTGTCGTAGTATAGAGGAATGGCATCTGATGGGATTACTCCGATCTTTGTGGCAAACTTCTTATACCAAAATGCATCTTTCGCAACTTCTGATGCAGCAATGTATTCTGCTTCCATGGTGGAATCCGCTATCATAGTTTGCTTAGAACTTTTTCAACTGATAGCTCCACCATTACACATAAATAGACTCCCAGATGTCGACTTTCGATCATCTACATCGAACATAAAATCTGAGTCTGTATATCCTTGGACTTGGAGTTCTCCATTACCAAAGATCAATAACATATCCTTAGTTCCTTTTAAGTAGTTAAGGATACATTTCAAAAAAGTCTAGTATTCTTTATCTGAATTCCTCGTGACACTCATAGTATGAGCTATATCAGGTAGTGTATATAACATGGCATACATGAGGCTCCCTATTGCTGAAGCATAAGGGATCTTGCTCATGCATTCTATTTCCTCAGGTGTGCTAGGACACATCTTCTTGGAAAGATGAATACCATGTCTGAAGGATACTAATCCCTTCTTAGAGTTTTCCATGCTAAACCTCTTTAGCACTTCCTCTATGTACATCTTCTGTGAAAGTCCTAGCATCCTATTCGGTCTATCTCTATAGACCTTAATTCATAGAATTTTCACCTAGGTCTTTCACGGAGAATTCTTTAGATAACCATATTTTAACTATGATCAACATGAGAATATCATTTCCAATAAGGAGGATATCATCCACGTACAATATGAGAAAGACAACAGCGCTCCCACTGATCTTTTTGAAGACACATGGCTCCTCCTTATTTTTGATGAAACTAAATAATTTAATCACATCATTAAAATGAGTGTTCCAGCTTCGGGATGCTTGCTTAAGTCCATATATGGATCTTTGTAGCTTGCATACCTTATGATCAGCATCATTGGATGTGAAACCTAGTGGCTGTTCCATATAGATATCTTCCTCAAGATATCTATTTAAGAATGCCATTTTCACGACCATTTGCCATATTTCATAATCAAAATAGGTTACAACAGCAAGCAATGTGTGGATGGATTTTAGCAAAGTTACTGACAAAAAAGTATCCTGATAGTCAATGCCTTCGCGCTGACTATAACCTTTTGCCACTAATCTAGCCTTGAATGTCTCCACATTTCCATCTGCACCAATCTTTCTCTTGTAGATCCATTTACACCCAATAGGTACTATACCTTTTGGTGGATCTACCAAGGTCCAGACTTGGTTTGAGTGCATCAAGTCAATTTCTAACTTCATTATCTCTAGCCATTTCTCGGAGTCGATATCCGATATTGCCTTATTATAGGTTTTGGGATCATCATCTTGAACCCCATTACCTATGAGGAACATTTTCTCTACTTCCTCTGAAATGGTACCTAAGTACCTCTCAAGAGGATGAAAAACTCTTTTCGATCTATGAGGTGGAGGAGGTAGTGATTGTATTGGCTCTACTTGATTTGGTTCCATTTGGTCCTTAGCTCGTTGCTCTTGTGAGATTTCTCATCGAGCTTGATCTGCTTCCCAATGTCGTGATCTTGAATAAACTGCTTTTCAAGAAAGATGGCATGTCGACTCACAATCATATTATGATCTTCTGCAAATGTAGAAATAATATCCTAATGATTCTTTAGGATATCCTATAAATCGAGCTCTAAAGGATCCAAAGTCTAACTTATCCGCTTGTTGTCTTTTGATATGAGCCGGACAATCCCAAATTTTGAGATAACTTAGACTTGATTTCTTACGATGCCTTATCTCATACGGTGTGGTAGGAACAGTTTTAGAAGAAACCCTATTTAGTAAATATATTACAGTTAACAAAGAGTGTCCCCAAAGATAATCAGAGAGGTCTGTGAAGCTCATCATAGATTGGACCATATCTAATAGGGTCCAGTTCTTTCGTTCTGAAATTCCATTGAGTTAAGGTATTTCAGATGGAGTCCATTGAGAGACTATGCAATTATTCTTAGGATAGTCCAAAAATTTTTGACTAAGGTATTCACCTCCTCGATTTGATTGAAGAATCTTAATGGATTTTCTAGTTTGTTTTTCTACTTCATGTCTAAATTTCTTGAACTTTTCAAAAGCTTCAGACTTGTGTCTCATAAGATATACATAGCCATATCTAGATAAATCATCAGTAAAGGTAATGAAGTAGATAAAATTATCTATAGCCGGCACATCAAATGGGCCGCACACATCAGTATATACTAGGACAAGAAGATCCATGGTGCTTTCTCCATGTCCGACAAGGGAGTTTAGTCATTTTGCCATTGAAGACAAGATTCATAAGTTGGATATGACTCGAAAGTCAATGGACTCAATAGCCCATTTTTCTCCAATTTGTTGAATCCTATCTTCTGCTATATGACCTAATCTCAGGTGCCATAGATATCTATCATTTGGACTATCCCTAGGTCATTTTATGGCATTCACATTTTGCTCGATAGTTAGAAAATGGATACATCAATATGTAGCTGATAAAGATCGTTAATAAGAAAACCATTTGCAATTTTATTTCTTTCATAAAGAATGTTACAATGGTCCTTAAAGAAGGTAATCACATAGCCTTCTAGTGCTAAGCATGAAACAGAAATCAAATTCCTACTAGCTAGCTGCAGGCATACATAATAACAGTCTTTCAAAACTAAGTCTAAACCAGATGGTAATCGAAGAGGGTATGTTTCCACCACCACTGCAGCAACTCTTGCTCCATTTTCGATGCATAGGATCATGTCTCCATCCCTCAGCCTCCTGCTATCCTCAAGACCCTGCATAGAAGTGCACAAATGAGCACTAGAACTAGAGTCAAGCACCCAACTAGGATGCAGAAGAAACCGTAAGGTTAGACTCAATAACGAGCATACCTCCAGAAGGACCTGCCTCCTTCTTATTCTTTAGGGTGGCCAGGTAAGTAGGGCAATTTTGCTTCTAATGGCCATCATTGTTGCAATGGAAACACTTTCCTTTGTCAGTGGCCTTCTTCTTTAGCTCTGCCATTTTCTTCTTTTCTCCTTCCACCTTCTGCCTTTTCACAGACTTCTTCTTTCCATAAGACTTTCTCTTTGGAAGAAGTCCGTTCCATAGCAAGCAACTGAGCCTTTAGAACCTTTCATAGAAAGCTCAGCAGGTGACCAGCATATTCATTAATTCAGCCAAGAAAATTTTGAAGTTTATGCATGTGGTAGTTCATGATGAACTGCCCATATGCATCAGTCAAGGATTGCAGAATTATATCATTCTGCAGATCCAAGTCTAACTTCACTCCGAGCTTGTCAAGCTCTTCTAAGTCCTTGATCATCATCAGATAATGATCTTGGACTGACTGCCCATCATGCATCTTAGTCTTAAAAAGTCATTTCGTGACTTGATACTTGGCTGCGCGACTCTGCTCACCAAATATCTCTTGTAGGTGAGCCAACATTTGGTGAGCAGTCCTACTATCTTCATGTTGGTGCTGAAGCTCATCAGACATCGAGCCCAACATATAATATCTGGCCTTATTATCTTCATCCGTCCACTTATTTTCAAGAGACACTCTCTGTTCAGCGGATGGACGAGTTGGTAAGGTGGGAGGGTCCTGATCCAATACATGAGTTAACTTCTCAAAACCCAAAATAATTTTGTAGTTCCAAAGCCAATCTTTATAATTGGATTCGGTCAGTCTATGTGTGTCCAGGATACGTGCTAATGGGTTGGATACAGACATTTTTCTGTAGAGAGTCAAAGATTCTAGTTAGATATTGTAATTATGACTTGACCAATTTATTTAGAGATTTTATTTTTAAATAAATTAGCTTTCCACTATTTTCTCGAATTTCCTACACTTTCCTCTGTAGAGATGCATAAAAATCTTCCATGATTAATGATTTTTAGTGGATGGTGCGGTCCCACCAACTGACTCATCACCTCACCTAACAGTTATTGGTGATGGGTTAGCCAATGAGTGAACAACTCTTGTTCAATGATTCTCTAATCATGGTGCACCCAAACTTGATCTCTAATTCATGAATCTCACACGTCCAGAAATATTGATCCACTCCTTAGTTAAGTCAGACCCACCATTTGCATAGACTGGATTCCTAATTGAGTCTCTCATCATATCCAAAATATTGAGCCCAATCCATCCTCCAGCTTGTAGCATCCAATGCCTAATAGACATGGTTGCATCTTTTCGGTGCAACTGAACCACTATAATCCAGCCGAGAACAATCAACCCTTGGGAAGGATCCCGCACATCTACAATGGTGGAAGACCTCAGACTTAATCTTTTCTTAGGAAGATTTGATTTAGGTCTCAATAAACTAGACTTAACATAGTCATAACCATTATGACTAACCTAGTGGCATGGGTTAGCTCAGATTATTGACCACCTCAGATTAGAACTAAGCCAACAAACATGGCTAGAAAAGTGAGATCGGTGGAAGGGATATGCCATTAACTCGACAAGAATGCATTCGAGTCGAGTAGCTCCTAATTAAAAACTAGTCGATCGTATCTGCCAAACTTACCTTAGGCATCAAATTGTTGAGCTAGAACTAATCGGGTTAGCCTACAATCTAGACTCTAAACACTGAGCCTAATTAGGTCTTAGCTTGATCGATCACTCACGTGACTCGATCTTGACCCAGACTTAATCCTATTAGGTTGGTCAATTTAAGCACTATTGATCCCATCTAACCAACTCTTGATTCGATTTGATCAACCACTTAGACCTAATTGAGCTACCCAAGTTCGAACCCAATATTATGAATATGTCTTAAATCTAAAATTCTTAATTTTAGATCTAATTAATATTTTATAATTTTAATTCTTAATTAAGTTTAGGATTCATAAATAAAATATATATATTAAATCCTAGGATTTCAGGATCTAGGATTTTGCAGAAAGTAAGTTCTTGATTTCTGATTAAGGACGAACGCGTAGCACCCCTACACATCATAAGAACATCCCATCGAATGGAAGGAGAGAGCATTTAAATCCTACTTTATTCTTATGACCAGATGGCCAAGGGGAACACCTTAATCAGAAATGTTCCAAACTACAAAACTAGTTAGATCTACATCACATATCTCATAGATAAAAATTGATCTAACTTTATACATATTTTGCATACATCTCATGTATCTTTTCATGCATATTTTTAGATCTTAATTATCTGATAATTCATCTAAAAAATTAAATTTAAATTGATCACATCAAAATAAATTTTAATCTAGATAATTATGTAGAACTATTCTACAACTAATCTAATCATGCATTCATCATATCTCATATGATCAAAAAATTAAATAATTTTATTTACTATTTTTTAGATATTATTATAATATTTATAATATTAAAAAATAATAAATAAATAGATCTAAAATTATAACTTAATCAAATTAAATTATGAACATGCAAGACTATGTATAGAACTATTCTATTTTACAACTAGTCATGCATATAGTAAAATTTAGATTTAAATTATTTAATTTTAATTTTTTTTTATTTTAGATCTAATCATATCTCATGTGATATCTAAAATCATCTAATTATTAGATCAAAATAAATTAAAATTAAATCTAAATAATTTAGAAAACCTGGCTCTGATACCAGTTCAAGGAGAAATTCTGATTTTCCGGATCAGGTTCATTCAGATTTGATCGGATCAAGAGAGGTATTTCAAAAATTTCTCTCATGTATTTAGATTATATCTAAGATATTTTAGATCTAATTTCATATATCTAATAAATAAAAATAAAAATAAATTAAATCTAATTTAATTTGTACCTTTTGTTGGATAATCAAATTATCTTATGATGATCCTACTGATTGCTTGAGGTTTTGGATCTAGCCACACAAGCGCCTAGCCTCTACCGATATCCACTTAGACTAGATTTAGAGATCTTCTTCTTCTTTATCATCTCCCTAAATATCAGATCTAGATCTGATTTAGAGAATTTTCAAAACTCCTTTCGAAGATCTGCAGTCGTCTCTGCAGCAGTGCTGCCTTCTTCCTTTCTCGTCAGCTTTCTCTTGCTTGAATCGCACCAAATTGGAGCCCAAAATACCTTGGACATGGAGAGGAGAGAGAGGACCAGAAGTTGGCATGGAGGAGGGAGAGGGGCAGCCTTGGGGCGTAGGCTAAGAGAGAACTCTATAAAAGTTGGGCGTAGATAGGGTTTATGTAGACCCTGCTGCGCCATGCAGTGCCACATCATCCTAGCCAATCACGTTGCTTCGTGCAATTAGATCTAAATCTGATTGGTAGGATGACATCACCTGATCCAGTCAGATGAGAGCCCCTTCAATTCATCCTTAGATGGTGCCAAGACTGATCAAAGCTGAGTCTTAGGCACCTTTCTAAGTTGATTCAATGAAGCAACCTAGAGTCCCATCCGTATGGGACTCCAGTCATCCCTATCCATGGATGCACACCTCCCTAGGCATGTGCCCCATCCTTTCAAATTTTTAGCAAGGAGACAAGCCCCTATCTACTCTCCTATGGATGCATGACACATGGGCAGATGTCCAAAGGTCAAAGGTCAACGTTTGACCAAAGTCAAAAGATAAGAATTAGCGGGTGATGGAAAATGGTAGGTGTTGTCTCAAATTTATCTCATAAATTAAGACAATCATTTTCTAACCTAAACAAGCTCTAGTCAGACGAAGTAAAGGTACCTGAGTGGGCATAAATATATTTGGCTCAATTGAGACAACTTTTAATGATAGTAGAAGGAGAACGTTAGGCTCAATCGTGTGCTAGCATGGTTTCCTTGAACCTAATTGAATCTAATTCAAATCAATTGAACTGGGTTAGTCTAATTGATGATATCCAAATCCAAACCCTTATTTGTGTGATCTATTTAGGTTTAGTTCTATATGGTAATGGGATATGTCATGATCTCTATCATCGACATTATCAAAACTTCTTTCGATAGATCAGAACTCTTCTGATTCAGACAACTAGAATGATCGATCATCTAAATCATTCTAATTGCTTCCAAAATCCACCAGTGATACCTAGCAGTATATGGTGGAAATCCATCAAAATTAAAAATGAACCTCTTGGTATAGCTATTTGTGTGATTAAGTTCTTTTATCTTGAGCCCTGATCAGATTAGAGTTAAGGTGAACTCGTCAAACCCTAATTTCTATCATATGATTTAACCATTTGATTCAAGTCTGATGTGAAAACCTTAATAGAAACTCTTTCTATTATTTCACTCTACCATGGCCATGGGCTTATGGACTTGATTCTCATGATTACCATAGGGCTATTCCTCATCCACCGAGGTAGATAGATTCCTTCTAGGTGCAATCCAATTCCTATAATGAACATGCTATAGCCAACATACACCTCAGGATTCCAAATGGCTAGGAGACTAAGTCATGGTGTAGTTAAACTATAATACCCTCAAGATGAACTATCGATGCACCTTAGGTCAAAAAATCAGACACACTGCTGCAGCTTCGAGTTAGTCATCGATGAGAAGGTAGACTTCCTTATGACTGCTTCAGGTGGTCACGCTTAATGCCCTCGTTCTCTAACGAGTATCTGTACTCTTGCTCTGATGTCTCTACACCATGGACTCAAGACTCATCTACTATGAAGAAGCGATTGTACACTAACCTTCTGGATTAATCATCATCCTCATGATGATCCTATGGTCGGAAGCATTTTATGCATTAATAAATAAAAATTCTTGTCTTAAATTTTCAACTCTTGAAAATATGAATTATCATTACTATTAACTCAAGGGATGTATCACAAATACTAAATACATATTTGTGATAGAAAATAACTAATTTTATTATTTATAGTCAAAATTATAATTTTGCCCCTAGAAGTGTATTATAAGTGCCTGCCAATTCTGGCCTCTAGGGCACACCTATCTAACACAATAGTCCTCCTACTCTTGAGTTCGAAACTTAAAGATAGAGAGTACAGATGTGACTGCCGAAGTTTTTTATAGCCTCTCATGTCCACTAGGATGGGATGTCTTGACGTCTACCATGCTGGCACCAAAACTTCATAAACATGAGGTGACCCAAAAAGAAGTTTTTTGAGTCTCCTGCCAAAACTCTGCCTAAGGTACGGTGCAATTAAGGATCTATCCATTTACACTTCTCTGCCATGATGAGTGGGACATGCGGCACACATAGTTCGACCAAATGAGATCTGCAATCATAACTATTTTGAGCTTCCCTTGGCTATTAAAGGCCTTCTTGCTCCTCAAAAATCCATCCTGCCCGAGTCTTCTTCCTTCCTTCCCATGTCCTCACATTCCTTCTGCCCGAGAGTCCCGATTTCTTCTCGAGTCCTCTCTACTCCCAGGTGCTCTTCTACTTAATTTTCGTCGTGCTTACCATCTTCTTGTCTTTCTCAGTCGACTTAGGTTATCTTTCCAACCCTTCTCGTTGAGCATTCATGCTCTTAGATTTCTTGCTCTTTTGGTTTTCTCTAGGAAGTTATGTATTTTATTTTTCTTAATTTTTAGAGATTTTTCTAGGACTTATTTTGATCTATATGTCTTTCAAAACCTCCCAATCTGTCAGTTCGTGGAGCTCATCCGAGCTGACCTTCTTAGACCCTTCTCCTCTAGTCGAGGTTAATCCTAAAAGAATGTCCCATTAGTCTTTTATTCCGAATACCATTTTTTCTATCCTTACTCCGAACGACCTCTTTCTGATTAGGATATAGTACGACATCCCATCAGAGTATGACCTTAAACTCTCCAAATTAGGCGACCATGCTAGTTCACCTCTAGTCGATCGATTTTATTTGTACCTAGAAGCCTTGTGCGTCGGGCTTCGACTTCCACTTCCTCCTTTCATTGTCACACTTTTTCACTATTTGAATATTTTTTTTGCTTCCATCGTACTGAACTCCTTTCAATTTGTAATTGGCTTTCTTTCTTTTTATCATCTGGCTGAAGTTTGGCCAACCATCTTGCTCTTTCAAAATTTTTACACCTTCAAATGCTATCCTTCCATAAAGAATTGATGGTACTTCTCCCCCCAGTTTGATAAGAAGGGGTTACTGAAAGGTGCTCCTTCTTGCATTCATAACTGGAAGGAGAAGTACTTCTTCATCTGATGTTTGACCTTAATGCTTGACCTTCCTCCCTTGGGCTTCCTTAGGGAGCCAGTCCATCGAGCCCCTAGTTTAGATGGAGCTAACCTCGAGTCTTCTAACAAGCTTAAGGCATACCAAGCTTCTCTCCTTTTCGACCTTCTAAAGGAGCAGATCTTATTCAATCTTGGCTTGAGTCCTCTTAACCCCATCAGTATTAAATGTGTTTATATGCATGTATATAAATATACATATGAACTCTCATGAAGTTTCATATGTACCTTGGCTGACTATAGTTTTTCTTTTGTTGTAGAAATGGATACTAATGCTGTGAAGAGGCTCACCAAGAGCCTTTATGCCCAAAAGAAGAGGAAGGGGGTGGCCCCAGGTGGGAGTTTGAAAAGGATAATGGTCGATGGCCCAAGTTTTGAGATCTTGGATGTCCCCGTGGTTGCTCCCTAAGTCGCTCCGGGCACTGAGGTCCTTTCGATTATTGAGGGCAGCGTCGGAGGTGTGGGCTCTTAGTCTTTCGCATCCTCGAGCCTCCTTGCAGGAGGACCGATGTCGGAGCCCCCAACTGAGAGGGAAAGAGGGGATGGAGACAACAACAAGAAGAAGAAGGCCACTATCATGAAGGTGGTCCGTAAGGCTCATCCGGATGGATCAAGCAATAGCGATGGCGATGATCTGCGGGTGGACCTCTTTGGCAATCCAAACATCATTCGAGATTTGATCGACAAGTTTGGCCTACTTGGAGAGGTGGACTGCCTAGCCGACCTCGATCGGACGTAGTATGTCTGGGAATTTCTTAGAACTTTTCTTATGATAATCATCTTTTCGTATTTCATTTTCATTTTTCTTCCTTCTTTCTTTTATCTTACTGAGACTTGTTCATAGCAGTCGGGCCACCATATACTGGCCCACCTCAAGAGGACAAATTGCCAGGAGGTGGAAGCGTTGAAGGTCCAGAGGGACCTTCGAGCTGAGATCGATTGCCTTCAGGGGAAGGTCACCGAGGCTGAGCACCTTATGAAGGAGAAGGCGATGGAAAACGAGAGTCTCTAGAGAGCGCTTCAAAAGGAGGAGCTCATCTCGATCAGGCTCAAGGCTACACTGGCCCTGAAGGAGGAGAAAAAGGAGGCTGAGATCAAGATCGTCGAGCTGGAAGTCAGAATGTTGAAGTTTGTTTCGAAGGTGGCAACCCAAGCCATGGAGGAGTTCAAGATCTTCTTTGAAATGAAGGACTTAAATATCGCATTTGGCTAGAAGGCATTCATAAAGGGCTTTGAACTCTGTAAAGGCAGGGTGGCCTGGAGGTTTTCTGAGCTTGATCTTAGCTTCTTAGAAGAGGAGCCTGATGAAGAAGCGCAGCCATTCAATGCTGTAGCTGACCCCTCCCCCACCAAAGTGGTCTTCGAATCCTTCGAGCCTATTGTCGAGGTGCCTGAGCCTATGTAGGAGCCTGAGGTTGTCTCCAAAGTGCCGGTCGAATCCATTCCTGAGCCCATGGCTACCCCTTGAGTGTTGAGCTCCTTTGCTGCTTCCCCTTTAGAGGTCGGAGGTCTTTAGTAGTTGTATTTTTTTTTGCTTTATCCTATACTCAAAAATATTTTAATCAATGAAAGTAGAACTTTTAATCAATAGCTTAGAGTGCTTTTCGTATGTTGGATGCAGTCCCCCATTGATGTCGAGCTGGTACCTTAAGAAATTTCTTTAAAATTGATAGTTAAAAATTTGTAGAAGAAAGTTCACCACTTAAAAAAAAATTAAAAAAGGTTGAAGATGAACTTCAAAAATCTAGAAAGAACGCATCGGAGGTGATAATTGAGGTTACCTGCCTTCGTAAGCTGCATATGAAAGATTCTACAACCTTCACCATCAAGAAGGGCAACTTCGAGAGGGTGTTAATGAAGCTCAAGAAAAGTGCCAGTGACAAGTCTTGAACATTGACAGCGAAGGTCGGCTCCTTCAAAGTCGAACTTCAGGTAGCAAAGGAGAAGATTTAGCTATTGGAGGGGAGTTCGCCATTGTCTTCTGATAAGATGCGATATGAATGGGATTGGTTGAAGAAGTTCTCTACTCTTTAGAAGCAGTTGCATGATACCGAGCTCACTTATAATACCTACCGACTGGGTTGCAATGAGAGAATATCCAAGCTTGAGTAAAAGCTTCATGCTGCTAACAGCGAGGTGACCCAACTCCAAAAATAATTCGATGACAGTCATCAATCCAGCGGAGCAAGGGATTAGAGCAGGTTGCCTCCTTGATGAGGACTCTGGGTGAGCTTTCGAAAGTGGTTGGGAGGGAGAAGGTCGAGATTCATTGGTTGAAGATCCAACTATCGTGCGAGCAGCAAGCCGTTAAGGATGCTGAGGCTGAATTCAAAGTCCTAAGGAAGCAATGGCGAGAGCTTGAAGACAAATTTGGACACATTAACAGAATGTATATAGATGGATTATACCAAAAGAGAGAGCTCGAGGAGGAGATCCTTAGATTAAAGCAAGCCCTGGTGATGGCTGGGGCCGACAGCCCAAATCTAAGGAGTCTGATCCATCCTAGGCTTCGATCTTTTTTCCTTTTTCTTTCTTTTCATGTAATCGATCTTGCCGATCTTTCTCTTGCTTGTAATAAACTTGTATTCTCGCGTGATCGATCTTGCTGACCTTTATCTTGCTTGTAACAAACTTAATATTTATAATAAAATGGTACCCTTTTCGTTATTATCTTATATGGATTTGATGCTGGTTAATGGCTCCGCTTTCTTCACCTTGTTTTTCGTTGCTTTGCCTTCTAATGAGATGCTCGTTGTGGATGCCGAGTTGGGGTCTCTTCCACGAACTTGGGCAGGGCTCCCCCATTCATATTTATCATAGCCGTGGGGGGGATATGTATAAGGGTTGTCGGTATGGCTTTTCTCTTTTCTTCATTTTAGATTAATGAGGCCTTGGCCTCCATCATGTTAGGACGAGGTTCTCTTCTATTTCTTGCACGATCATAGGGATATGTTAGGACCATTGATGTGGTCTCTCTCCTCATCCTGCCTTAGATTAACGAGGTTTTTTGCTTTGCTCACATTAGGACGAGGTTCTCCTTATATTCCTAATGTGGCTGTAGGGACCTCTCTTCTCATCTCGTCTAAGATTAATGAGGTCTTCATTTTGCTCATTTTAGGATGAGGTTCTCCTCCTATTCCTAACAAGACTGTGGGGCATATTAGGATCGCTGGAAGGGCCTCTCTCCTCATCTCATGTTAGATTAATGAGACCTTTGGCTTTGCTTGAAGGAACCAGATCTAGGATTTTACGGATAGATCTCGAAACTTTTTTAGGATCAAATAGTAAAAGACTTAAATAAACTAAATATTTATTTAAATAAATATGTAAACACCTAGATCTTCGATCTATTACATGATCAAGGCATGATATTAAATCAAAAATTAAAAATATAAAAGAGAAGAAAAGGTTGATCACATCAACCTAGATCTACGTTACATCTAATACAGGAATAAAATCAATAGATCAGATCTATTACCTATGCAAGTTAGAAATTCTAACTTACTAATTTGGACTTGAGGATGAAGTCATAAGCCGCAGACACGTCTGGCCTCTAGGAGTCGTCCACACGAGCCTACAAACTTTGATCTAAAGTTCGATGTAGGAAATCAGCACAGCATGCTAGTATTATGCTGATCCTTCTTCAATGGTCGATCTGATGCTCTCTTCTTTAAAACTTGGACTCTCCAAAATATGAAAAAAAAGAGGAGAGTTTTTTGATTTGAGACTCTCTCAGAAAAAACTCAAAAGGAGGAGAGATGAAGAATAAAATAGCCCTAGAAGAAGACCTTCTTCTTCTTCTCTTTTCTCTTACCTAGACACCTAGTTTGGTGCCTATGGAACCCCCATGCCCAAGGACCCACTTCCTCAAATTTTTGCACACCCCAAATCTCTTCCAAAGCTCTATATTCCATGAAATAATCAAGCTAAAATTCATCTAAAATTTATAAAAAGAGAAGAGTCCTTGTCTAGGTCAAAAACTAGACAAGGAAAGGTCAAACAGGCCAAGACAAGGGGCGCCCAACTCTTAGGCACCTCCTCCACAATTATTGGCATGGACTAGCAAGAAAGGGTGCACAAAAAAGAGATTTCTCACATGGAATAAGAGAAGAATAAAAGAGGGGGCGGTACTCAAGGAAAGGTGTTTTGGTCAATAAAGATTCTATCTCATAGAATCCTAAAGCAAAACTAACTCCCCTTTTGACTTGGTCTTCCAACAAATTGCCTTATGAGAAAAGGAGGGAGAGAGGGGCATGCATGAACATCAAGGAGAGGAGATCTCATGCACAAAACAAAGAAAAATCAGCGTGGGGGCATGGGCTAAGGTGGCGCAAGGTTAAGGAGTCCTAGTCGCACTAGGACTCCTATTTTGACTTGGTCAAACATGATTTTTTAATCAAATAAAATCAAGAGTAAACCAACTCAATTAAATAAAACCCTAACCCATTTAAAGGCTTAATTAAATTAGATTTAGTTAGATTTAATTTTGATTTAATTTTTTAATCAAATTAGAAAATTGGGTTGACCCGAGTCCTAGTTAGACTAGGACTAGTTCTTCCTTGCACTTGGCTAATCCAATAAGTCAATTGGACTTGATCCAATTAAGTCCAAATCAAATCTAATTAAATTATATTTAATTAAACTTAATTTTAATTCTCTAAATTAATTAAATTAAGTCAATTAGCAATCTAATTGCTAATCGATCCTCCTACAATACTTGCACTAGGTTAAATACCAATCGTATTGATTGTTTAACCCTAGAATGATTCTTAATTGTTGATCAACCATCTGATCAGATCATGAGCTCTAATATGTTTGACCTCATAGATCTAAACCTATGCTGGTAGCATAGGAATTGATTTCTATACTAATTGAAGTGACTATCTAGCAATGGTACCTGATGGTCGGATAGGTCGAATATGTAGAATAACATTCTTAGAACCCATGTGAATATAGTTTTCATATAATTCATCTCCTTGATCAAAATGCTCGTAGGATACCTCAGAGTTCAACTATCAACTTTGATCAGGTTGTCCATATTATATTTCAAAATATCAAATCTATCTGATGGATTACCCTGACCAAGGTTTTGTTATATTGAAATACAGTGATACATTCTTCTCCAACTCTTGGAGTGATCAATCCCATCTTGATCATACTCTGACCTTGCAAGTACTTGACTGTGCCCAAAAGCCTTCCATTACTAAATTAGAAATTCAGTTAGTTTGATACCAAAGCACAGTGAGTTGCTTATAGGTCATTGAGATGATCTCGATCAAAGGAACACTTATATCCTATCAGAGACATTTTCGATAGTAGAATGCTCTGAAGTTGGTCATGTTCAATGATGATGTACCTATACATCTCACCTACAAGCCATACCAGTGTCTTCACACTCCTTAGTTAAGAGGACAACCAACCTATATGGCATACAGCGACCTATGCTCGATAGATGCTATTGTCCTTATTAACAGCCTATCATTTGGTCGTGAACAAATTTAAGGACTAATCGATAAATCCTCTCTTTATCGAAGCTAAAAAGTCATAAGGACTTCATCACAATAATGAAGTTCATTAGAAGATGAATACTTATGATGAAAAATATCAAAAATATATTTTATTTATTTATTAATCAATTATAAATATAAAGTAGCTCAATTGTCAATAGGCTAATAATTGATTTTAGGATATATTTTCTAACAACTTTCACTTGTCCTAAAGCCACTTGGCACAGTATCTAATACCCATTTTCGACTTGTGGTTGTCGAACTCCTTTATTGCCAGGGCTTTAGTGAGGGGTAGGTCAGGTTCTCCTTTTCATCGATCTTCTGAAGATCGACGTCACCTCGATTCATGATCTCTTGGATCAAGTGAAAGCAATACAGAATGTGCTTCGTCTGTTGGTGTGCGTTCGGTTCTTTTGCCTAAGCATTGGCACCAGTGCTGTCACAGTAGAGCAGGATCGGACCATCAAGGAAGGGTGCTACTTTAAGCTCGATGATAAACTTTCTCAGCCACATAGCTTTCTTTGCAGCATCTGATGTTGCCACAGACTCTGCTTCGCAAATAGAGTCTACCACAGTATGCTGCATGGAACTCTTCGAGCAGATGGCTCCACCATTCAGAGTAAAGATATATCCCGACATGCTTCTACTATCATCATGGTTAGATTAAAAGCTAAAGTTTGTAAATCTCATAAATTATAGATCTGACTCATCATAAACCAACCATTGATCTTTAGTATTTCTCAAACACTTAAGTATGGCTTTAACCACTTTTTAATGGTTTTCTCTAGGGTCAGATTGGTATCTACTCGCTGCTCCTAGTGAGTATACCATGTTTGGTCTCATACATGTCATGGTGTACATGATAGATCACACTACCGAAGCATATGGGACTCTACTCATACGCTCTCTCTCTTCAGGAGTTGTCGGACAATCCTTCTTAGAGAGAAAAGTTTCATGACCTATCGGCAGATAGCCTTTTTTGGAATTCTCCATGCTGAACCTCTTCAGCACAGTATCTATGTATGTTGTTGGGGATAAACTCCGCTCCCACCGAAATTCAGTCTGATGCTTAGCCTAATGTAACCGGTAATCATAGAAGAGCTTCGATTGAGAATTCTTCAGCAGTCGAACTTCTTTCGGACTTTTTTTTTCAGTCAGATTCTTGTAGGAGCCGAATTCCTTCCAGACTTCTCCTTTAGTTAGATTCTTTCAGGAGCCAAACTCCTTCCAGACTTCTTCAACTGAGCTAAACTTCTTTCGAACTTCTCCTTCAGTCAGATTCCTTTAAGAGCCAAACTTCTTTCGAACTTCTCCTTTAGTCGGATTCCTTCAAGAGCTGAACTCCTTCTGGACTTCTCCTTTAGTCGAATTTCTACAGGAGGCAAACTCCTTCCAAACTTCTTCTTCAGTCGAATTTCTTCATCAGTCAGACTCCTTCTAGACTTTTTCATCAGTCGAACTCCATCCTAATTCTCCTAGTGGATTACTTTCAGATTTCAAGTAGTATTCCTCCCAGATAATCCCCTCTAGCCGTATTCCCTTTAGGAGTTCGAACTCCTCTAAAATTTATATATGTTAAAGCTCTTCACCAACCAATGCCTGCTTCCTCCGAACTTCAACTATTAAATCTCAACGAACAGGCAACCCCACTATCGAATAATTACGACTATCGTTATCAGTCTGCTATAGGTGACTCGACTATCAGATGGTTATGACTATCATTATTAGTCAGCTACAGACGATCCCACTACTAAATAGTTATAATTATCATTATCAGTCTATTACAAGCGACACCTCTCTCCATAATAAATTCCAAATGGCCTCGAGCGATCCATGATCGGACGGTTACGATTGTCACTATCAATCTGCTCCAAACTTTGTCTATAAAAGGGATCATTTAGATATGTTTTCTCTAAGCTCTCTTCTCCTTTTCAAAACTCTACTAAATTCTTGCCTGAGTACTCCATTCCTATTGGCCAAAAGGGCTGACTTGATTGTCAGAGGGTCCTGCCAGAGCCACCACCACTGACTCCGAATGGGACTTTATTTTGTAGGTCACCGATGGTGACCTCTTCTTTCTTAACTCCAGCTCGATCCAGTGTTAATCAGATTCTACACCAATAAAATTGGCGCTAGAGGAAGGGCACCTCTGTTCTTGAAGTTTTCTTATTCTTAAAGGAGTGCTCAGCAGCGATTTCTCTTCTTCCTCTCTAGAGTTCTTCCTGAAAAAAATGCCTCCCAAGAAAGCTTTGACCCGATGATCAATGGCCTCTACAGTCAAATCCCATCCAAATTTATCCACTCCAGCTTCAACTTCGATAACTCAAGCACCACCTACAGTCACGGTGGATGTGGGGCAGTTCAACCTACTGGTCCAGTAGATTCGCGATCTCATAGGGGCGGTGCTGGCCATACATCATCAGGCTCCGATGCCAATTCGATTGGAGCAAGCTTCTCTGGATCTCCATGATTCGATTGGAGGATGAACGACTTGGGCTAGTCAGTCGGTGACCTACAAAAAGAGGAAGTACAGGATGGAGAGCCCTTGCTCGGATCATGACTCGACCCAAGGGGGTGCTTTGCCTCCATCTCACTAGAAAAACCCTAGAGATCAATGATTGTGAAGATCTTTTGAATCAAAGGCTCCAGAAAATGAGCTGATGAATCAAAGTGCTCCATCATACTCCCTCTTCACATGGTAATAATATTTGCACTGATCCTCCTTTTCCATAGAGGATTATGCAAGAGTCTATTTCACCGAACTTCAAACTTTCCCAATTTAAAAGCTACGATGAAACATCTAATCTGATTGATCATCTAGAGGCCTTCCGAACCATGATGCTGCTCCATACGCACTAGATGTCATCTTATGTCGAGCTTTTTTGTCTACATTAAAGGAAGCAACAAGAAACTGCTGCTCAATATTGAAGTTGGGTACGATCTTCTTGTTTGACCAGATGAGCCATCAGTTTACGGCTCACTTCATCAACAGCCAATGTTTGCATCGAGATTTGGATTTTCTGATTAATATCAAGTAGAAGGAGGAGGAATCTATCCGAGCTTATATCACCCAATTTAATGCTGCTGCATTAGAGGTCCAGAACTTTGACTAGTTTATAGCAATGGCCACACTCAAGGATGGCCTTCAGAAGAATGATTTATTGTTCTTTCTGAAGAAGAAGTACCCAAGGGACTTTGCTGATTTGTTAGCTCGGGCTGAAGGATATGCCCGAGTGGAAGAAGCCTTCAAGTTGAAGGATGAGGAAGCCACAGGAGAGTGGCGAGTGGGCGAGTCTAGTAGACCCACCACTGATGGAGGGCCGAATGAAGTTCGACCACGCTCACGGACTCCCTCCGAGTGCAAGCGTGCCCAAACTCCTCGAGCTCATTGTTAAAGAAGCTCCGATAGAAGGGCGCAAAGAAGTTCTTCTTTCAGAAGGTTCCATAACTATGCCCTCTTTAATGCTTCTAAAACTTAAGTTC
Organism: Cocos nucifera; assembly: GCA_006176705.1. Classification (NCBI taxonomy): domain Eukaryota; kingdom Viridiplantae; phylum Streptophyta; class Magnoliopsida; order Arecales; family Arecaceae; genus Cocos; species Cocos nucifera. Next base: position 33,108 of record QRFJ01005601.1, read on the forward strand.
TGATGGAAATTAAGAATCAACTACCAAGACCAGAAGAATTATGATCTCTTCCAAATAAGCACAATCAAAGCAAGTACTGTTTGTATCATCATGATCACGACCATGATATTGAAGAGTGCATTCAGCTCCAAGATGAAATTGAGGAGCTCATCAAGAGAGATCGATTGGGTCGATTCCTCAGACGTCGATCTAAAGCAAGAGAAGATCAGCCAAGGGTGCTGTCGCAGTCAGAACCGCCAATGAGGGAGGAACAATGAGGAGATCGACTGCCTCTCGACATATCAATACTATCTCTGGAGGACTTAGTACTTCGATGAGCCACCATCTCTCAGCCTCAAAGTTAGGAGAAGCTTGTCCCAAATTGGGAAGGTCCATATGAAATAGAGGAGGTCATCCAGCCTAAAACTTATCACCTGAAAGAGCTCAGAGGAACAATGCTCCCACGATCTTAAAATTTAGAAAATCTGAGAATGTACTTTCAGTAATTTTCCTTCAATAAAATTCTACCATCTCAACATTATTGTTTCTTGGTGTAAAAGCTATATGATGATAGAAAAGAAGCAATCAAAAGTGGTCATGTTAGAAATAGGATGAGAACCTCATCCTAACATGAGCAAGTCGAAGACCTCCAATTATTTAAGACAGAAGGAGAACCTCATCCTAACATGAACAAACTCAAAGGCCTCATTCATTTTAGACAAGATGAGGAGAGAGGCCCCGACAATGATCCTAATGTACCCCTACAGCCCATTCAACAGAAGATAGAATCTCCTTCAACCTCAATAGGAGATAAGATCTCCTCCGAGTTTCAACCTCGACTGAAGATAAGATCTTTTCCGAGCTTCAATTTCAATAGGAGATAAGATCTCCTACAATCTCGACTGGAGATAAGATCTCTCCGAGCTTCAGCTTCAATAGAAGATAAGATCTCCTACAACCTCGATTGGAGATAAGATCTCTCCCGAGCTACAATGTCAATAGGAGATAAGATCTCCTACAACCTCGGTTGGAGATAAGATCTCCCCTGAGCTTCAATCTTAATAGGAGATAAGATCTCCTGCAACCTTAGTTGGAGATAAGATCACCTCCGAGCTTCAACTTCAATAGGAGATAAGATCTCATACAACCTCAACTAGAGATAAGATAAGATCTCTCCTGAGTTTCAACCTCGGCTAGAGATAAGATCTCCTCTGAGCCTTAACTTCAACAGAAGATAGGATCTTCTTCAACCTCGGCTGGAGATAAGATCTTCTCCAAGCTTCAACTTCAATAGAAGATAAGATCTCCTTCAACCTCGGCTAGAGATAAGATCTTCTCCGAGCTTCAACTTCAAAAGAAGATAAGATCCCTCAACTTCAACCTCGATTGGAGATAAGATCTACCCCAAGCTTCAATCTTAATAGGAGAGAAGATCTTCTCCGAGTTTCAACCTCAGCTAGAGATAAGATCTCTTCTGAGCCTCAACTTTAATAGAAGATAGGATTTTCTTCAACCTCGATTGGAGATAGGATCTCCTCCGAGCTTCAACTTCAATAGAAGATAAGATCTCCTTCAATCTCGGCTGGAGATAAGATCTTCCTTGAGCTTCAACTTCAAAAGAAGATAAGATCTCTCAATTTCAACCTCAACTGAAGATAAGATCTTCTTCGAACTTCAACCTCGGCTGGAAATAAAATCTCATCCGAGCTTCAACCTCAACTGGAGATAAGCTCAATGGATGCAAAGTTTGGAAAAGAACTTCGACAATCATCTTTTTTGTACTTTCTTTCTTCAAATTTCGAACTCGAGAGTGGGAGGACTATTATTATGGATAAACCCTGCTCCCACTAAAGTCCAATCTGATGCTTAGCTTAATGTAACTGGTAATCATAGAAGAGCTTCGATCGAAAATTTTTCAGCAGCCAAACTTCTTCTGAACTTCTCCTTCAGTTGGATTCTTACAGGAGCCGAACTCCTTTTGGACTTTTCCTTCAATCGGATTCCTCCAGGAGCTGAACTCGTTTTGGACTTCTCCAACTGAGTCAAACTTCTTTCGGACTTCTCCTTCAGTCAGATTCCTTCAGAAGCCAAACTCCTTTCGGACTTCTCCTTTAGTCGGATTCCTTTAGGAGCCGAACTCTTTCTAGACTTCTCCTTCAGTTGGATTTCTCCACCAGTCGAACTCCTTCTGAACTTCTCCATCAGTCAAACTCCATCCAGATTCTCCTAGTGGGTTACTTCTAGATTTCAAGTAGTATTCCTCCTAGATGATCTCCTCTAGCCGTATTTCCTTTAGGAGTTCGAACTCCTCTAAAATTGATATATGTCAAAGCTCTTTACCAACCAATGCCTGCTTTCTCCAAACTTCGACTATTAAATCTTAATGAACAGGGGATCCCATTACCGAACGATTATGACTGTCATTATCAGTTTGCTATAGGCGACCTAACTATCGAACATTTACAACCATCATTATTAGTTTGCTATAGGCGACCCCACTACCGGACGATTATGATTGTCATTATCAGTCTATTACGAGTGACACCTCTCTTCTACAATAAATTTCACGTGGCTCTGAGCGGCCCATGATTGGACGATTATGATTGTCACTATCAATCTACTCTGGACTCCATCTATAAAAAGGATCCTCTAGATACATTGTTTCTAAGCTCTCTTCTTCTTTCTAAAATTCTGTTGAATTCTTGCCTGAGCACTTCATTCCTATTGGCTAGAAGAGCTGACTTGATCGTTGAAGGATCCTACCAGAGCCACCACCATCGACTTCGAATTGGACTTGATGGCGACCTCTTCTTTCTTAACTCTAGCTCGATCCGACATCAACCAGATTCTGCACCAATAGCGAACTGAGATAATCCATGCATCCTTTTAGATCTATCCCTATAGATCTTCATCCCTAGGATGTAGGATGCTTCACCCAAGTCCTTCATGGAGAACTGTGATGACAACCAAACTTTTATTTTCTGTAGTGTGAGAATGTCATTCTCGATTAAGAGAATATCATCCACCTACAAAATAAGAAATACCACTGTTGGACCATTTGCCCATTTGTAAATGCAGGATTTTTCTCTATTCTTAACGAAGCCATACGTTTTGATCACTTTATCAAAATGCATGTTCTAACTCTGAGATGCTTGCTTTAGTCCATAAATGGATCTCTGAAGCCTGCACACCTTGATCTCGTCTGTGGATGTGAACCCCTCAGGATGTATCATATACACCTCTTCGGCCAACTCTCCATTTACGAAAGCTATCTTCACATCCATTTATCAGATCTCATAGTCCAGATGGACGACAATTATAAGCATAATCCAAATGGACTTGAGCATTACCATCGGAGAGAATGTCTCATTACCATAATGTTGACGATACCTCTTGGCAACCAGATGGGCTTTATAGGTCTCCACCTTTTCATCTACGTCACTCTTTCTTTTGAAGATCTATTTACACCCAATGGGTTTAACCCCTTTGAGTGGGTCAACCAATGTCCACACATCATTGACCTTCATGGATTCAACTTTAGATTTCATGGCCTCAAGCCATTTCTTGGAATCAGGTCTCTGCATAGCATCCATATAAGTGATCGGATTCTCATCATTTTCATCGAGTTCGATGGGATTACCATCCTAGACCAAGAAATCATAGTATTTATCTGACTGATGCGGTATTCTATTGGAATGCCTTAATGGTATAGGTACACTAGGCTCTGAATTTGACTTAACGAATCTAGTTCTGGTTCAGCTATAAGTGTCAGTTTTTCTACCTGTTGAACTTTATTAAGTTCAACCTTAGAGGCAACAGTTCCTTCACCAAGAAATTTTTTTTTCAAAAAAGTTTTTCTTGTTAGATATATGTGCCCTAGAAGCCAAAATTTGCTGACACATGTAATACACTACTAGGGGCAAAATTATAATTTTGACTATAATCAATAAAATGGGTTATTTTCTATCACATGTGTATTTAGTGTTTGTGATACATCCTTTGAGTTAATGGTAATGATAATTCATATTTTCAAGAGTTGAAAATTTAAGACGTGAATAATCATTATTAACTCATAAAATGCTCCCGACCATAGGATCATCACGAGGATGGTGATTGATCCAGAAGGTTGGTGTATAATCACTTCTTTTTAGTAAATGAATCTTGAGGCTATGGTGTGGAAACATCGAAGCAAGAGTACAGATACTCATTAGAGAATGAGGGCACAGAGCGTGACCACTTCGAGTAGTCATTAGGAAGTCTATCTTCTCGTCAATGACTGACTCGATGCTACAGTGGTGTGTCTGGTTCTTTGACCTGAGGTGCATCGACAATTCACCTTAAGGGTGTTATAGTTTGACTACACCATAACTCGATCTCCTAGCCATATGGAATCCTTAGGTGTATGTTGGCTATAGCATATTCATTGTAGGAACTGGATTGCATCAAGATGGAATCTATCTACCTCGATGGTAGAGGAGCAGCCCTATGATGATCGTAAGAATCAAGTCCAAAAGTCCATGGCCATGGTAGAGTAAAATAATAGAAAGAGTTTCTATTTAGGTTTTCATATCGGACTTGAATCGAATGATAACATCATATGATAGAAACTAGGGTTTGATGAGTTCACCTTAACCCTAATTTGATCGGAGCTCAAGATAGAAGAACTTAATCACACAGGTAGCTGCACCAAGAGGTTTGCATTCAGCTTTGATGGGTTGCCATCATATACTGCTAGGTGTCACTAGTGAATTTTGGGGGCAATTAGAATGATTTAGATGATTGATCATTCTAGCTATTTGAATCAGAAAAGTTTTGATCCATCGAAAGAAGTTTCGATGATGTCGGTGATAGAGATCATGACATATCCCATTATATAAAGAACTAAACCTAACTAGGTCACATAAACAAGGATTTGAATCTGATGATCATCAATTGAACTAATTTAGTTCAATTGATCTGAATGAGATTTAATTAGGTTCAAGGAAATCGTGCTAGCACTCGATTGAACCTAACGTTCTTCTTTTACTATCATAAATAGTTGTCCTGACTGAGCAAAAGAAGTTTGTGCTCGATCAGAGGCCTTCACCTAGTCTGACTGGAGCCTGCTTAGGTTAGAAAAGGATTGTCTTATTTTATAAGATAATACCTACCATTTTTGGTCACCTACCATTTCTCATCCTTTGACTTTGGTCAAAAGTTGACTTTTGACTGATCAAATATTGACCATTGATACTTTGACTTTTGTCCACGTGTCATGCACCTATTGGAGAGCTGGTAGGGGCTTGTCCCCCTACCAAAAGCTGGCAAGGAGGAGGGCACATGCCGAGGGTGGCATGTGCCCAAGCAGGAGGCGCCTAGGAGTCCCTGTTGGACAGGGACTCCATCTCCTTATTGGATTTTGATTAGACTCCTCCTAAGAACCAACTTTGATTGGTCTTGGGTGTCATCTAAGGATGAATCCAAGGGACTCTATTCCCACCAATCAGATTTAGATTTGATTTCACAAAGAGTTTGATTGGTTGGGATGAAGAGGAGTTGGATCACACATAGTCTATAAATAAGACCCTGCGCCCAACTCAAGGAGTATCTAAAAATTCCCACACCCCAAGGCTGCCTCTCTCCTCCTCCTCCATGCTAAGTCCATCTTCTCCCTCTCCTCTCCATGCACAAAGTGGTTTGGGATTTAAGTTGGTGCAACCTAGGTGAGAGAAAGGCGATAGAAAGCTAGAAGGTTGCGCTACTGCAAAGGACAACTGCTAATCTTCGAAAGTTATTTTGAAGATCCTCCAAATCAAATTCAGATCTAATTTTTAGAGACATGATAGAGAAGAAGAGAATCTCTAGATCCAGCCTGAGTGAATACTAGTAGAGGGTAGGCACTTGCGTGGCTAGATCCAGAACCTTCCGCTGCTTACAGGATCATCAAACGGATAATAGGATTGCCCTACATTATGGTAAATTAAATTTGATTTAATTTATTTATATTTTATTTTTATTATTAAAATAATAAGAATTAAATTTAAAATATCTTAGATCTAATTTAGATTAAAATTTTTTTTTTAAAAATATATCTCTTGATCCGATCAGATCTGAATGAACCTGGTTCGAGAAATCAGAATTTCCCTTCAACTGGTATCAGAGCCAAGGTTCTAAAGTGTTTAGATCTAATTTTAAATTAATTTTAATAAAAAAATAATGATTTTAGATGTCACATGAGATGTGATCAGATCTGAAATTAAAAAAAAATTAAAATTAAATAATTTGGATCTAAGATTAGAAAATATGCATGACTAGTTCTAAAATAGAATAGTTCTATAGAATAGTCTTGCATATTTATAATTTAATTTAATTAAATCATATTTTAGATCTATTTATTTACTATTTTTTGATATTATAATTATTATAATAATATCTAAAAAATAGCAAATAAAAATTATTTAATTTTAACATCATATGAGATATGATTGATGCATGTCTAGACTAGTTGTAGAATGTTCTACATAGTTGTCTAGATTAGAGTTTATTTTGATAAGATCAATTTAAATCTAATTTTTTAGATTATTATGAGATAATTTAGATTTAAAAATATGCATGATTCGATACATGAGATGTATGCAAAATATGCCATGATTAGATCTAATTTGTATATGAGATATTTGATATAGATCTAAAACTATTTTATAGTATTACATGTTCCTGATTAAGACGTTCCTCTTGGCCGTCCGGTCATAAGAACGAAGAGAGTTTAAAGACCCTCTCTTCTCATTCGATGGGGTGTTCTTATGATATGTAGGGGTGCTGTACATTCATCCTTAATCAGAAACCCAAAACTTACTTTCTGCAAAACCCTAGATCCTGAAATCCTAGGATTTATTATGCATATTTTATTTATGAACCCTACTTAATTAAGAATTAAGATTATGAAATATTAATTAGATCTAAAATTAAGAATTTTAGATCTAAGACATATTCATAATACTAGGTTTAGGCTTGGGTAGCTCAATTAGGTCTAAGCGGTTGATCAAACTGAATCAAGAGTTGGTTAGATGGGATCAATAATGCTTAAATTGACCAGCCTAATAGGATTAAGTCTGGGTCAAGATCGAGTCATGATTAAGCAAGACCTAATTAGGCTCAGAGGTTAGAGTCTGGATTGTAGGCTAACCCAATTGGTTCTGACTCAATAATTTGGTGTCTAAGGTAAGTTTGGCACATACGATCGACTGATTTTTAATTGGGAGCTACTCGACCTGAATGCATTCTTGTATGAGTTAATGGCATATCCCTTCCACCGGTCTCACTTACTTGGCCATATCTGTTGACTCAGTTCTGATTTGAGGTGGTCAATAATCCAAGCTAACCATGCCACTAGGTTAGTCATAATTGTTATGACTATGACAAGTCTAGTTTAATGAGACCTGAATCAATTCTTCCTAAGAAAAGATTAAGTCTGAGGTCTTCCACCATTATAGATGTGCGGGTCCTTTTCAGGGTTGATTGTTCTCGGTTGGATACAGTGACTCAGTTGCACCAAAAAGATGCAACCATGTCTATTAGGCATTGGATGCTGCGAACTGGAGGATGAGTTGGGCATAATATTTTAAATACGAAGAGAGACTCAATTATGAATCCAGTCTGTGCAAATGGTGGATCTGACTTAACTAAGGAGTGGATCAATATTTCGAATATGGTGAGATTCATGAATTAGAGACCAAGTTTGGATGCACCATGATTAGAGAATCATTGAACAAGAGTTGTTCACTCATTGGCTAACCCATCATCAATAACTGTTAGGTGAGGTGATGAGTCAGTTGGTGAGACCACACCACCCACTAAAAATCATTAATCATGGAGATTTTTGCATCTCTACAAAGGGAGTGTAGAGATCCAAGAAAATACTAAAAACTAATTTATTTAAAAATAAAATTTCTAAATAAATTGGTCAAGTCATAATTACAGTATCTAACTAGAATCTTTGACTCTCTACAGAAAAATATCTGTGTCCAACCCACTGGCACATATCCTAGACACACATAGACTGACCGAACCTAATTATAAAGATTGGCTCAAGAACTATAAAATCATTTTGGGTTCCGAGAAGTTAACTCATGTATTAGACCAGCACCCTCCCACCTTACCAGCTCATCCATCCACTGAATAGAGAGCGTCTTTGAAAAAATGGATAGATGAAGATAATAAGACCAGATATTATATGTTGGGCTCGATGTTTGATGAGCTCCAGCGCCAACATGAAGATATCGAGACTGCTCGCCAAATGTTGGCTCACCTGCAAGAGATGTTTGGTGAACAGAGTCGCGCAGCCAAATATCAAGTCACGAAATGACTTTTTAAGGCTAAGATGCATGATGGGCAGTCAGTCCAAGATCGCTATCTGATGATGATCAAGGACTTGGAAGAGCTTGAGAAGCTCGGTGTGAAGTTAGACTTGGATCTGCAGAACAATATTATTTTGCAATCCTTGATTGATGCATATGGGCAATTCATCTGAATTACCACATGCATAAACTTCAAAATTTCTTGGCCAAATTAATGAACATGCTGGTCACCACTGAGCTTTCTATGAAAGGTTTTAAAGGCTCAGTTCTTGCTATGGAAAGAACTTCTTCCAAAAGAAAGTCTTCTAGAAAGGAAAAGAAATCTATGAAAAAGCAAAAGATGGAAGGAGGAAAGAAGAAGAAGGTAGAGTCGAAGATGAAAGCCGCTGCCAAAGAAAAATATTTCCATTACAATAGCGACGGCCACTGAAAGTAGAACTGCCCTACTTACCTGGCCACCCTGAAGAACAAGAAGGAAGATCCTTCTAGAGGTATGCTCGTTATTGAGTCTAACCTTACGATTTTCTCTACATCCAGTTGGGTGCTTGACTTTGGTTTTAGTGCTCATCTATGCACTTCCATGCAGGGTCTTGAGGATAGCAGGAGGCTGAGGGATGGAGACATGATCTTATGCATCGGTAATGGAGCAAGAGTTGCCGCGGTGGCAGTGGAAACATACTCTCTTCGATTACCATCTGGTTTAGACTTAGTTTTGAAAGACCGTTATTATGTGCCTGCAGCTAGCAAAAATTTGATTTTTGTTTCATGCTTAGCACTAGAAGGCTATGTGATTACCTTCTTTAAGGACCATTGCAAAATTCTTTATGAAAGAAATAAAATTGTAAATGATTTTCCTATTAACGGTCTTTATCAGCTACATATTGATGTATCTATTCTAACTATCATGCAAAACGTGAATGCCAAACGACCTAGGGATAGTCCAAATGATAGATATCTATGACACCTGAAATTAGATCATATAGCAGAAGATAGGATCAACAAATTGGAGAAAAATGGGCTATTGAGTCTGTTGACTTCCGAGTCATATCCAACTTGTGCATCTTGTCTTCAAGGCAAAATGACTAAACTCCCTTTTGTAGGACATGGGGAAAGGGCCACAGATCTCTTTACCCTAGTACGTACTGATGTGTGTGGCCCATTTGATGTACCGACTAGAGGCAATTTTGTCTACTTCATTACCTTTACCGATGATCTGTCAAGGTATGGGTATATGTATCTTATGACACAAGTCTGAAGCTTTTGAGAAGTTCAAAGAATTCAGACATGAAGTAGAAAAAACAAACTAAAAAATCCATTAAGGTTCTTCAATTAGATCGAGGAGGTGAATACCTTAGCCGGAAATTCCTAGACTATCTCAAGAAAAATGGCATAGTCTCTCAATGGACTCCATCAGGAACACCTCAACTCAACGGAGTTTTAGAATGGAGAAATCGGACTCTATTGGATATGGTCCAATCCATGATGAGCTTCACAGACCTCCCTGATTTTCTTTGGGGACATTCATTATTCACTTCAATTTATCTACTGAATAGGGTTCCCTCTAAAACCATTCCTACTACACCATATGAGATATTGCACGATAAGAAACCAAGCCTGAGTCATGTCAGAATTTGGGGTTGTCCGACTCATGTAAAAAGACAAACAAGCAGACAAGTTAGAGCTTAGGTCCTTCAGAGCTCGATTCATAGGATATCCTAAAGAGTCATTAGGATACTATTTCTACATTCCAGAAGACCACAATGTGATTATGAGTCGACATTCCATCTTTCTTGAAAAATAGTTTATTCAAGACAGTGGCATTGGAAAGCAGATTAAGCTTGATGAGAAAGTCTTACAAGTACAACGAGCTAAGGACCAATTGGAACCAAATCAGGTTGAGCCAATAAGAACATTACCTCCTCCACCTCATAGATTAGAAAGAGTTTTCCATCCCCCTGAAAGATACTTAGGTATATTTCAGAGAAAGTAGAGGATGTTTCTATAGGTAATGGTGTTCAT
>QRFJ01005602.1:0-75553 GCA_006176705.1 Cocos nucifera
CTGTTTGGTTTGGAACAGCCTCTGTTTTGTTTTGGTTTGGTTTCGGCTACTATTTCTATCAACAGAACAGAAGGACACCTGCTGTTTTCCCCCTTGTTTCTTAACAAACTCATGGTATTTCTTTTCAAAATTTTACCGCATTGATTTTATATTTCTGCAAATTTTTTCAGAGAACAAAACAAAGCGCAAAGGAAAAGAATTCCAGACGTCAAAAATTCATTTTTTGTCATTGTCACCATCAAACCAACCACATTTTTCCTTCACTCCTTTTTTATTTTAATGGTTTTAATTGCTTATTTTTTCAGTAAAAATCCAAACTTCCTCTGTTTTGATCAACTTTTCTTTAAAACGCTCGTATTTCTTGGTAAATCCTCTTGATTCAATTCCCATCTCCAAGTTTTTTCTGTGTTCTGAGAATACCGTGAATCAAAATCTTTTTTTTTTTTTTTAATTTCCCATTCAACTATTAAACTCCCTCAGATCGTCGACAAGTACGTCCGAGACGCCCGATCCCTCATTGCGACGCAGGAGCCGTCCGATGTCTCCGCCGCCGTGGCCCTCCTCGACGCCGCGCTCGCCCTCTCCCCACGCCTCGAGGCGGCACTCGAGCTCAAGGCTCGCTCCTTCCTCTTCCTCCGCCGCTACCGGGAGGTGGCGGACATGCTCCACGACTACATCCCTAGCTACAAGGTGGCCCCCGACGACTCCTCCTCCTCCCTCGGCTCCTCGGCCGCCGACCACTCCACCTCGCACCACCTCTCCCGCGAGCGCGCCAATCTCCTCTCCCCCCACCGCGAGCTCTCCGACGGCGGCCGCTCCTTCCGCTGCTTCTCCATCTCTGACCTCAAGCGCAAGTTCCTCGCTAGCCTCTCCAAGGGCTGCGAGAAGGAAGACCAGTGGAGGTAATCTCACCACCCCTTCATTCATATTACCAAAAAGCGGTTACTGGATCCAAGTTCAAAGTTACGCTTTTCGCTTATTTGGCCCACTAATAATTAGGTCAACCTACATTTAAAACCTGCAATTCATTAATTTCTCTTAAAAAGATTAATTATTCTTACTAGTTATCACCAAATCTTCAATTTTTGTCCTATGACATTATGGTTAAAGAGGATGAATTATATGGAAACTATATCCGCATGGGTTCTAAAGATGGTGTTCTACACCTTCGACCTGTTCGGCCATTAGGTATCATTGCTAGGTGATCACTTTGATTGGTACAAAAATTTATTCCTATACTACCAGCTTAGGTTCAGACCTATGAGGTTACATACATTAGAGTTCACGTTTTGATTGGATGGTTGATCAGCAATTTAGAATCATTTTAGGGTTAAATGATTAATATGGTTGATGTTTGACCTAGTGCAAGTGTTGTAGGAGGATTGATTAGCAATTTAATTGCTAATTGGCTTAATTTGATTAAGCCAGTAGGTAGAGATTAAGTCTAATTAAATATGTTTAATTAGATTTGGTTTGGGCATGATTGGATCAAATTCAATTGGTTTATTGGATAAGCCAAGTGCAAGGAAGAACTAGTCCTAGTCTAACTAGGACTTGGGTTAATCCAATTTTTTAATTTAATTAGAAAATAAAATAAATTTAATTTAATTTAATCTAATTTAAATAAATTCTTAAATAGGTTAGGGTCTTATTTAATTGGATTAGATTACTCTTACTTTTATTTAGTTAAAAGATCTTGTTTGACTAGGTCAAAATAGGAGTCCTAGTGTAACTAGGACTCCCTATTCCTTGTGCCACCTAATCCTCACACCCCACCCCTTTCTCCTTGTATTTTTATGTGAAATTCTTCATGCCTAAAGGCTTCTCATGCCCCCTTTCTCTCTTCTATTTCTCATATGGAAGTTTGTTTCATGATCAAGTCAAAAGGAGAAGTTGATTTTGCTTAGGATTTTATGAGATAGAATTCCTAGTCAACTAAAAGTCCTCCTTCCCTTCATGCCGCCACCTCCCTTATTTCTCTCTCTCTCTCATGTTCTTTTTTGGGTTTATTTTCTCCCTCCCTTGCTGGTCCATGGTAGGAAAAAAAAAAGGTGGGGCGCCCAAAACTTCCTTTATTTGGTCCTTCCTAGACTAAGTTTTTGACCTAACTTGGACTCTACGTATCACTTTATTCAAAGAGATTTTTTTACTAAAATTTTCATGGATTGTAGAAATTTGAGAGTTCTTTCTGGTGTAGAGAAATTAGAGAAAAATTCATCTAGATCATGGAGATATTAAAAATATAATTCAGGGTGTCTAGAAAAAGAACAAAGAAGAAGAAGAGGGTCTTCTTCTAGGGTTTTTGTTCCAGATCTCTTTCTCCCTTTTTGTGAGATTTTGAGAGGCGTCTTAGTATCACAAATCTTCTTCTTTTCCTTTTGGTATTTTGGAGTGTCCATGTTTGAAGAAGAAAGCATCGGATCTACCGTCGAAGCGAGATCAGCACAGTGCTAGCATACAGTACTGATTTCCTGCATCAGGATCTTTGACCATGTACGTGGGCTCGTGTGGATGACTCCTAGAGGCCGGACATGTGTACAGCTCATGACTTCATCCTCAAGCTCGGATCAACAAGTTAGAACATCTAACTTGCTCAGGTAATAGAACCGATCTGTTATTTTATAGCTGCATTAGATGTAGCATAGATCTAGGTTGATATGATCAACCTATTCTTTCTTGTTTAATTTTTAATCTTTGATTTAAATACCATGCAATAATCATATAATAAGATCTTAGATCTAGGGTATTTTAGATTAATTTTGATTGATTTTAATCTTTCATTGTCTGATCTTGAAAAAGTTTCAAGATCTAGTTCTGAAATCCTAGATCTGGTTCCTTCAATTGGTATCAGAATACGAAATATATTTTCAAGACCATTAAATAAGTCTCTTCAACTTGAGTTGGGTTAAAAGCATGGAATGTATTTGCACCATCACCATCTTCGAATAAAGTATTTTCGATGGTAGCATGATTAATAGCGCATAAAAGAGCAGCACCTAATACTCTGGCAACTCCCATCATATGAAATTGGTTCAACGTCCAATTATGAAACCCTTGGAAGAAGAGGATGAATCGAAATATAACTGCTATGCCAAAATTGGGCATAAAGAATCAACCAGATTGACCCAGTGGATAAATCAAGACTACAAAAACAAAAACAACAATTGGAGCAGAGAATGCGATTGCATTATAAGATCGCAATTGCATAGATCAAGCAAGTTTGAATTGACGTAACATAAAATCTATTAGTTCGAAAACACCATGGAGAGCAACACAGATCTTCTTTTGGTGGAATAGGCTTGTACAGGTAGATGGTGAAGATGAATCAGGGTTGTAGGAACACTGAATCTCAAGAAAATGAAGGTTAAGGGGATAGAAAAAGATGGGCCTCACATCCTCCTCTCGTGGGGCAATTTTGGGTCTCACACCCTCTTCCTCTCGGAGTGACCGACACAAGTGTTTGCAAAAATTATAAAGTGACTCATTCATTCATTGTCTCATTCATGAAAGATACATGGGCTTATATAGGACCCTAGGGATCCTATTTCTTTAGGAATCCTATTTCCTTTATAAGAAAAAAATCAACCCTCCCAACAAAAAAGTAAAACATTATGTATGGTTTTCAAATACAATAATATATCATATCTATCTTTTATGAAACCATAGGGAAGAAATCAGCCTTTTAACAAAATAAGTAAGAAATCAAGAACTCTTAATGAATCCTACAAAAAAGAAGAAACTCCATGTGGGCACTTGATGCTTGGCACAACTTGGCATGAGGATCCTTGGGCATGGCATATGCTGGCATCTGTATTTCCTCCCTAGGAGTGTGGAGGGTGGTGGCTCCAAAGATGATGTGGACCAAGCTTGCTTTTTTATGATGGTCTCTTTTCAAATAAGGCTCAATCCAAAATAAATCCAAGTATAGTCCTATGGACCCAAAATTAAATGCATCAAAAGAACTAATTGATTAAATGAAAAGGACTGGAACAAAATAACTGAAGTAGAGTTATTCTAATATGGCTTCTTTAATCTAAATTGAATCTAAAATATGTTGTCCACTTTTGGTGGCCCTAGTGTTCGTAGCAAACTGTTAGGTTGATCTAATCAAGACTAAATAAACCAATTGGTGTATATGGTAAATCAGACTAGTGGTCTTTAATTGCCAGCCCACTTACCTAGCTATTTTTGATGGTGTCTAAGGCAAGCTTTGGTAGACCCTCCCACTGATCGAACTTACCTGACCTATTGGTGAAATTATATTTTGATTGGATCACTTGAGAGCTAACCTATGTCAACTAGATAAATCAGTATGATTGATTTAGGTGCTCCTAATCCAGCCTATTAATGATCTCCTTTAAGCTAACTTGGTGAAGTCAGTGGAAGGATCATGATAAGCTGGTCCATCTAACCTTCCCTCTTCTTTAAATTAAATCCTCTAAAATTATTAGGTTTCTAAAATAAAATAATTATGGTAATAACTAGATCGTAGCCTCCCATTATGTGGGTGATAATTGGTTCATTAGTTGGATAATCAATGGAGGCCCAAAGGCCCGGTGTTTATAGACTAATGGAATTATCATTCATTATATGATTTCTTGACTGCATCTTTCTAAATGATGGTTAGGTTGCCAACCAATGTTGGGCCTAATCATTCATTGATTAAATGGGCCAAGTATGGTAATGTTAATTGTTGGACCTAATTGGACCTTTACAGTGGAGGCCAAAGCCAACTGATTAGGAACTGGGGCAAAAATTTAATTACTAAAATTTATTTAGAAAAATAATTAATTATGAACCTACCCTTAGATGTATATGGACTGGTCAATCAAAGTTGGGCTCATGTGCAGTCTATATGGATTCTAATATCCACTAAGAAATTAGGATAATTCCTCAAATTGGAGGTAGGGGCTACCAATTTGAAAAAAATAGTGGGAGAACCTTTTGATTAAAGTTCAAATCTTTAGGTTTAATGAATCAATTAATTAGGTTATGATTTTTTTTTATGTAGATATGGCCACTTTTCTATCGCTCCGATCATTATTGCACAATGATAAGTTGGTGGGACCCAACATCGATAACTAGAATCGAAAGTTGAACATAGTCCTAGAGCATGAATGAATTCTATATGTATTGACAGATCCTGCACCTGAGAAGCCAGCTGCCAATGCACATGGAACAGTTAGAGATATTGACCAGAAGTGGCTCAGTGATCAAACCATGGTACACTGTATTATGCTAGCTACCATGAGAGATGAGTTCAGTCACAGATTTGAGATGGCTCAGCTAAAAGATATGCTTCAAGTGTTGGAAAATTTTTTTGGCACTCTTGATGACATTGAAAGGCACAAGACTAGTTGTGCCATCTTCAATGCCAGGATGCAGGATGGTGCTGAAGAAACTAGATCTAGGGTTTCACGGATAGATCTTGAAACTTTTCAAAATCAGACAGTAAAAAATTTAAATAAATTAAATATTTATTTAAATAAACATGAAAATATCCTAGACCTAAGATTCATTACATGATCAAGGCATGGTATTAAATCAAAAATTAAAAATATAAAGAAAAGATTAACATGTTGATCTCATCAACATGCTACAATACTACATCTAATGAAGCTATAGAATAATAGATTAGATCCGATACTAGAGCAAGTTAGACATTCTAACTTGCTTATCCAGGTTGGAGGATGAAGTCACGAGCCGTACAAGCATCTGCCCTCTAGGAATCGTCCACATGAGCCCATGAACACAATCTGAGATCCTGATGTAGAAAATCAGAAAAGTATGCTAGTACTATGCTGATCTCTCTTCGATGGTCGATTCGATGCTTTCTTCTTCGAGATTAGGACTCTCGAAAATATTAGAAGAAAGAGAAGATTAATCCAAAAATCTCAAAAGGAAGAAGAGAATCATAGCCCTAGAAGAAGATTTTCTCCTCTTTCACCTTATTAGAACACAATGTGAAGGAAAATCTTGATTTCCTGGTTCGTTCAGATCTGATCAGATCAAGAGATATATTTCAAAAATTTTTTTCTTTGATCTAATCAGATCTGGGATGTTTCAGATCTGATTCTTATTATTTTAATAATAAAAATAAAATTAAATAAATTAAATCAAATTTAATTTACCTTGATGTAGGATAATCCTATTATCCATTGATGATCCTGTAAGCAGCGGAAGGTTCTGGATCTAGCCACGCAAGTGCCTGGCCTCTACCGGTATCCACTCAGGCTGGATCTGGAGATCCTCTTCTTCTCTATCACATCTCCAAAAATTAGATCTGGATCTGATCTGGAGGATCTTCAAAACATCTTTTGAAGATCAGCAGTTGTCCTTTGCAGCAGTGCAGCCTTCTAGCTTTCTGTCGCCTTTCTCTCATCTGGATCGCACCAACTAAGATCCCAAACTCCTTTGGGCATGGAGAGGAGAGGGAGAAGGTGGACTTGGCATGGAGGAGGAGAGGAGAGGCAGCCTTGGGGCGTGGGAATTTCAATTGCTCTTTTAGTTGGGCGCAGGGTCTTATTTATAGACTAAGCGTGATCCAACTCCTCTTCTTCCCAACCAATCACAACCCTTTGTGAAATCAGATCTAAATCTGATTGGTGGGAATAGAGTCCCTTGGATTCCTCCTTAGATGGTGCCTAAGACCAGTCAAACTTGGTTCTTAGGAGAAGTCTAATTGGAATCCAAAAGGGAGATGGAGTCCCTGTCCAACAGGGACTCCTGGGCGCCTCCTGCTTGGGCACACGCCAAGGGTGGCGTGCGCCCTCCTCCTTGCCAGGTTCTGGCAGGGGGACAGGCCCCCACCAGCTCTCCAATAGGTGCATGACACATGGACAAAAGTCAAAGTGTCAATGGTCAACATTTGACCAGTCAAAGGTCAACTTTTGACCAAAGTCAAAGGAACGAAGAAATGGCAGGTGACCAAAAATGGCAGGTAATGTCTTACAAAATAAGACAACCCTTTTCTGACTTGGACAACCTCCAGTCAGACCATAGTGAAGGCCTCTGATTGAGCACAAACTCCTTTGGCTCAGTCAGGACAACTTATTTATGATAGTAAAAGAAGAACGTTAGGTTCAATCGAGTGCTAGCACGATTTCCTTGAACCTAATTGAATCTCATTCAGATCAATTGAACTGGATCAGTTCAATTGATGATCACCAGATTCAAACCCTTGTTTGTGTGACCCAGTTAGGTTCAGTTCTGTATGGTAATGGGATATGTCATGATCTCTATCATCGACATCATCGAAACTCCTTTCGATGGATCAGAACTCTTCTGATTCGAACAGCTAGAATGATCGATCATCTAAATCATTCTAATTGCTCCCAAAATCCACCAGTGACACCTAGCAGTATATGGTGGCAACCCATCAGAGCTGAATGCGAACCTCTTGGTGCAGCTACCTGTGTGATTAAGTTCTTCTATCTTGAGCCCCGATCAGATTAGGGTTAAGGTGAACTCGTCAAACCCTAGTCTCTGTCATATGATGTAATCATTCGATTCAAGTCCGAATGTGAAAATCTAAATAGAAACTCTTTCTATTATTTCACTCTGCCATGGCCATGGGCTTCTGGACTTGATTCTCATGATCATCATAGGGCTGCTCCTCTACCACCGAGGTAGATAGATTCCATCTTGATGCAATCCAGTTCCTACAATGAACATGCTAATAGCCAACATACACCTCAGGGTTCCATATGGCTAGGAGACCGAGTAATGGTGTAGTCAAACTATAACACCCTCAAGGTGAACTGCCGATGCACCTCAGGTCAAAGAACCAGACACACTACTGCAGCATCGAGTCAGTCATTGACGAGAAGGTAGACTTCCTAATGACTACTCGAGGTGGTCACGCTCAGTGCCCTCGTTCTCTAACGAGTACCTGTACTCTCGCTCCGGTGTCTCCACACCGTAGACTCAAGACTCATCTACTAAAGAGAAGCGATTGTACACCAACCTTCCGGATCAATCACCATCCTCGTGATGATCCTATGGTCGGGAGCATTTTATGAGTTAATAATGATTATTCATGTCTTAAATTTTCAACTCTTGAAAATATGAATTATCATTACCATTAACTCAAAGGATGTATCACAGACACTAAATACACATATGTGATAGAAAATAACCCATTTTATTGATTTTAGTCAAAATTATAATTTTGCCCCTAGAAGTGTATTACAAGTGTCAGCCAATTCTGGCTTCTAGGGCACATATATCTAACAATCTCCCACTTGTCCTAAAGCCAATTGGCTACAAGTCTAAGTCCCATCTTCTCAAGGTGGGCTTCGATCTTCTGCTGGCCCAACGGCTTTGTAAGTGGGTCTGCCACATTATCTGTGGAGTTGACTCTCTTGACCTCGACGTAACCCTTCTCGAGGTAATCGCGGATGAGGTGGTATCGCCGCTCAATGTGCTTGGATTTTTGGTGAGACCTCGGCTCCTTAGCAAGGGCTATGGCGCCATTGTTGTCGCAGTATAGAGGAATGGCATCTGATGGCATTACTCCAATTTCTGCAGCAAACTTCTTGTACCAGAATGCTTCCTTCGCAGCCTCTGATGCAGCGATATATTCTGCTTCCATGGTGGAATCTGCTATCACGGTTTGCTTGGAACTCTTCCAGCTGACAGCACCACCATTGCACACAAACAGACTCCCAGATGTCGACTTTCGATCATCTATATCGGACATGAAATCCGAGTCTGTGTATCCCTGGACTTGGAGTTCTCCATTACCAAAGACCAACATCATATCCTTAGTTCTTCTCAAGTACTTAAGGATACATTTCACAGAAGTCCAGTGTTCTTCACCTGGATTTGACTGATATCTGCTTGTGACACTCACAGCATGGGCTATATCAGGTCGTGTACATAGCATGGCATACATGAGGCTCCCTATTGCAGAAGCATAAGGGATCTTGCTCATGCATTCTATTTCCTCAGGTGTGCTAGGGCACATCTTCTTGGAAAGATGAATACCATGTCTGAAGGGTATTAATCCCCTCTTAGAGTTTTCCATACTAAACCTCTTTAGTACTTTCCTCTATGTACATCTTCTGTGAAAGTCCTAGCATCCTATTCGGTCTATCCCTATAGACCTTAATTCCTAGAATAAAGGATGCTTCACCTAGGTCTTTCATGGAGAATTCCTTGGACAACCATAATTTGACTGTTGTCAACATGGGAATATCATTCCCAATAAGGAGGATGTCATCCACGTACAATACGAGGAAGACAACAGCGCTCCCACTGACCTTTTTGAAAACACATGGTTCCTCTTCATTTTTGATGAAACCAAACTTTTTGATCACATCATTGAAATGAGTGTTCCAGCTCCGAGATGCTTGCTTAAGTCCATATATGGACCTTTGCAGCTTGCAAACCTTGTGATCAGTATCACTGGATGTGAAACCTAGCGGCTGTTCCATATAGATATCTTCCTCAAGATATCCATTTAAGAATGCCGTTTTCACGTCCATTTGCCATATTTCATAATCGAAATAGGCTGCAACGGCAAGCAATGTGCGGATGGATTTTAGCATAGCCACTGGGAAAAAGGTATCCTGATAGTCAATGCCTTCGCATTGACTATAACCTTTTGCCACTAGTCTAGCCTTGAATGTCTCCACATTCCCATCTGCACCAATCTTTCTCTTGAAGATCCATTTACACCCAATAGGTACTATACCTTCTGGTGGATCTACCAAGGTCCAGACTTGGTTTGAGTGCATCGAGTCAATTTCTGACTGCATTGCCTCTAGCCATTTCTCGGAGTCGATATCTGATATCGCCTCGTTGTAGGTTTTGGGATCATCACCATGAGCACCATTACCTATGAGGAACATTTTCTCTACTTCCTCTGAAATAATACCTAAGTATCTTTCAGGGGGATGGGAAAACTCTTTCCGATCTACGAGGTGGAGGAGGTAGTGTTCTTATTGGCTCAACCTGATTTGGTTCCAATTGGTCCTTAGCTCGTTGTACTTGTGAGACTTTCTCATCAAGCTTAATCTGCTTTCCAATGCCGCTATCTTGAATAAACTATTTTTCAAGAAAGATGGCATGTCGACTCACAATCACATTGTGGTCTTCTGGAATGTAGAAATAGTATCCTAATGACTCTTTAGGATATCCTATGAATCGAGCTCTGAAAGGACCTAAACTCTAACTTGTCCGCTTGTTGTCTTTTGACATGAGCCGGACAACCCCAAATTCTGAGATGACTCAGACTTGGTTTCTTACCGTGCCATATCTCATACGGTGTGGTAGGAACGGTTTTAGAGGAAACCCTATTCAGTAGATAAATTGAAGTTAACAATGAGTGTCCCCAAAGAAAATCAGGAAGGTCTGTGAAGCTCATCATGGATCGAACCATATCCAATAGAGTCCGATTTCTCCATTCTGAAACCCCGTTGAGTTGAGGTGTTCCTGGTGGAGTCCATTGAGAGACTATGCCATTTTTCCTTGAGATAGTCTAGGAATTCCCGGCTAAGGTATTCACCTCCTCGATCTGATCGAAGAACCTTAATGGGTTTTCCAGTTTGTTTTTCTACTTCATGTCTGAATTCTTTGAACTTTTCAAAAGCTTCAGACTTGTGTCTCATAAGATACACATACCCATACCTAGACAGATCATCGGTAAAGGTAATGAAGTAGACAAAATTGCCTCTAGCCGGCACATCAAATGGGCCGCACACATCAGTATGTACTAGGGCAAGGAGATCTGTGGCCCTCTCCCCATGTCCAACAAAAGGGAGTTTGGTCATTTTGCCTTGAAGACAAGATTCACAAGTTGGATATGACTCGAAAGTCAATGGACTCAATAGCCCATTTTTCTCCAATTTGTTGATCCTATCTTCTGCTATATGACCTAATCTCAGGTGCCATAGATATCTATCGTTTGGACTATCCCTAGGTCGTTTGGCATTCACGTTTTGCTCGATAGTTAGAATAGGTACATCAATATGTAGCTGATAAAGACCATTAATAAGGAAACCATTTGCAATTTTATTTCTTTCATAAAGAATGTTACAATGGTCCTTAAAGAAGGTAATCACATAGCCTTCTTGTGCTAAGCATGAAACAGAAATCAAATTCCTGCTAGCTGCAGGCACATAATAACAGTCTTTCAAAACTAAGTCTAAACCAGATGGTAATCGAAGAGGGTATGTTTCCACACCTACTGCAGCAACTCTTGCTCCATTACCGATGCGTAGGATCATGTCTCCATCCCTCAGCCTCCTGCTATCCTCAAGACCCTGCATGAAAGTGCACAGATGAGCACTAGAACCAGAGTCAAGCACCCAACTGGATGCAGAAGAAACCGTAAGGTTAGACTCAATAACGAGCATACCTCCAGAAGGACCTTCCTTCTTGTTCTTCAGGGTGGCCAGGTAAGTAGGGCAGTTCCGCTTCCAATGGCCGTCGCTGTTGCAATGGAAACACTTTCCTTTGACATCGGCCTTTCTTCTTCGGCTTCTGCCTTCTTCTTCTTTGATCCTTCCACCTTCTTGCTTTTTCACAGACTTCTTTTTCTTTCCATAAGACTTTCTTTTGGAAGAAGTCCATTCCATAGCAAGAACTGAGCCTTTAGAACCTTTCATAGAAAGCTCAGCGGTGAACCAGCATATTCATTAATTCGGCCAAGGAATTTTGAAGTTTATGCATGTGGTAATTCATGATGAATTGCCCATATGCATCAGTCAAGGATTGCAGAATAATATCGTTCTGCAGATCCAAGTCTAACTTCACACCGAGCTTCTCAAGCTCTTCCATGTCCTTGATCATTGCATCAGACAGTGATCTTGGACTGACTGCCCATCACGCATCTTAGCCTTAAAAAGTCATTTCGTGACTTGATACTTTGGCTGCGCGACTCTGTTCACCAAACATCTCCTGCAGGTGAGCCAACATTTGGCGAGCAGTCCCGATATCTTCATGTTGGCGCTGGAGCTCATCAGACATCGAGCCCAACATGTAATATCTGGCCTTATTATCTTCGTCTATCCATTTTTCCAGAGACGCTCTCTGTTCAGTGGATGGACGGGCTGGTAAGGTGGGAGGGTCCTGGTCCAATACATGGGTTAACTTCTCGAAACCCAAAATAATTTTGTAGTTCCTGAGCCAATCTTTATAATTGGGTCCGGTCAGTCTATGTGTGTCCAGGATACGTGCCAATGGGTTGGACGCAGACATTTTTCCTGTAGAGAGTCAAAGATTCTAGTTAGATACTGTAATTATTGACTTGACCAATTTATTTAGGAATTTTATTTTTAAACAAATTAGCTCCCACTATTTTCTCGGATCCCTACACTCCCTCTGTAGAGATGCAAAAATCTCCATGATTAATGATTTCTAGTGGGTGGTGCGGTCTCACCAACTGACTCATCACCTCACCTAACAGTTATTGGTGATGGGTTAGCCAATGAGTGAACAACTCTTGTTCAATGATTCTCTAATCATGGTGCACCCAAACTTGGTCTCTAATTCATGAATCTCACCGTATCCGAAATATTGATCCACTCCTTAGTTAAGTCAGACCCACCATTTGCATAGACTGGATTCCTAATTGAGTCTCTCACCGTATCCGAAATATTGAGCCCAACTCATCCTCCAGCCCATAGCATCCAATGCCTAATAGACATGGTTGCATCTTCCCGGTGCAACTGAGCCACTGTATCCAGCCGAGAACAATCAACCCCGGGAAGGGCCCGCACATCTACAATGGTGGAAGACCTCAGACTTAATCTTTTCTTAGGGAGAATTGATTCAGGTCTCATTAAACTAGACTTGTCATAGTCATAACAATTATGACTAACCTAGTGGCATGGGTTAGCTCGGATTATTGACCACCTCAGATCAGAACTGTGTCAACAGATATGGCCAGGTAAGTGAGATCCGGTGGAAGGAATATGCCATTAACTCGTACAAGAACGCATTCAGGTCGAGTAGCTTCCAATTAAAAATCCAGTCGGTCGTATGTGCCAAACTTACCTTAGACACCAAATTGTTGAGTCCAGAACCAATTGGGTTAGCCTACAATCCAGACTCTAACCTCTGAGCCTAATTAGGTCTTGCTTGATCGTGACTCGATCTTGACCCAGACTTAATCCTATTAGGCTGGTCAATTTAAGCATTGTTGATCCCATCTAACCAACTCTTGATTCGGTTTGATCAACCGCTTAGACCTAATTGAGCTACCCAAGCCCGAACCCAGTATTATGAATATGTCTTAGATCTAAAATTCTCAATTTTAGACCTAATTAATATTCCATAATCTTAATTCTTAATTAAGTAGGGTTCATAAACAAAATATGCACAATAAATCCTAGGGTTTCAGGATCTAGGGTTTTGCAGAAAGTAAGTTTTGGATTTCTGATTAAGGACGAACACGCAGCACCCCTACACATCATAAGAACACCCCATCGAATGGGAAGGAGAGGGCCTTTAAACCCTTCTTCATTCTTATGACCGGACGGCCAAGAGGAACGCCTTAATCAGGAACATGTAATACTACAAAATAGTTTTAGATCTATATCATATATCTCATATACAAATTAGATCTAATCATGGCATATTTTGCATACATCTCATGTATCGAATCATGCATATTTTTAGATCTAAATTATCTCATAATAATCTAAAAAATTAGATTTAAATTGATCTTAATCAAAATAAATTCTAATCTAGACAATTATGTAGAACTATTCTACAACTAGTCTAGACATGCATCAATCATATCTCATATGATGTTTAAAATTAAATAATTTTTATTTACTATTTTTTAGATGTTATTATAATAATTATAATATCAAAAAATAGTAAATAAATAGATCTAAAATATGATTTAATCAAATTAAATTAAAAACATGCAAGACTATTCTATAGAACTATTCTATTTTAGAACTAGTCATGCATATTTTCTAATCTTAGATCCAAATCATTTAATTTTAATTTTTTCTGATTTCAGATCTGATCACATCTCATGTGACATCTAAAATCACTTTATTTTCTAATTAAAATAAATTTAAAATTAGATCTAAATACTTTTAGAACCTTGGCTCTGATACCAGTTGAAGGAAAATCCTGATTTTCCCGGATCCAGGTTCGTTCAGATCTGATCAGATCAAGAGATATATTTCAAAAAAATTTTTCTTTGATCTAATCAGATCTTGAGATATTTTAGATCTAATTCTTTATTATTTTAATAATAAAAATAAAATTAAATAAATTAAATCAAATTTAATTTACCTTGATGTTGGGTAATCCTATTACCCGTTGATGATCCTGTAAGCAGCGGAAGGTTCTGGATCTAGCCACGCAAGTGCCTGGCCTCTACCGGTATCCACTCAGGGTTGGATCTAGAGATCCTCTTCTTCTCTATCACATCTCCAAAAATTAGATCTGGATCTGATCTGGAGGATCTTCAAAACTCCTTTTGAAGATCAGCAGTCGTCCTTTGCAGCAGCGCAGCCTTCTAGCTTTCTGATCGCCTTTCTCTTGATCTGGATTGCACCAACCAAGATCCAAAACTCCTTTTGGACGTGGAGAGGAGAGGGAGAAGGTGGACTTGGCATGGAGGAGGAGAGGGAGAGGCAGCCTTGGGGCATGGGAATTTTAATTGCTCTTTTGAGTTGGGCGCAGGGTCTTATTTATAGACTAAGCTGTGATCCAACTCCTCTTCTTCCCAACCAATCACAACCCTTTGTGAAATCAGATCTAAATCTGATTGGTGGAAATAGAGTCCCTTGGATTCCTCCTTAGAGGGTGCCTAAGACCAGTCAAAGTTGGTTCTTAGGAGAACTCTAATTGGAATCCAAAAAGGAGATGGAGTCCCTTGTCCAACAGGGACTCCTAGGCGCCTCCAACTTGGGCACACGCCAAGGGTGGCGTGCGCCCTCCTCCTTGCCAGGTTCTGGCAGGGGGACAGGCCCCCACCAGCTCTCCAATAGGTGCATGACATGTGGATCAAAAGTCAAAGTGTCAATGGTCAACATTTGACCAGTCAAAGGTCAGACTTTTGACCAAAGTCAAAGGAACGAAGAAATGGCAGGTGACCAAAAATGGCAGGTAATGTCTTACAAAATAAGACAACCCTTTTCTGACTTGGACAACCTCCAGTCAGACCATATGAAGGCCTCTGATTGAGCACAAACTCCTTTGGCTCAGTCAGGACAACTTATTTATGATAGTAAAAGAAGAACGTTAGGTTCAATCGAGTGCTAGCACGATTTTCCTTGAACCTAATTGAATCTCATTCAGATCAATTGAACTAGATCAGTTCAATTGATGATCACCAGATTCAAACCCTTGTTTGTGTGACCCAGTTAGGTTCAGTTCTGTATGGTAATGGGATATGTCATGATCTCTATCATCGACATCATCGAAACTCCTTTCGATGGATCAGAACTCTTCTGATTCGAACAGCTAGAATGATCGATCATCTAAATCATTCTAATTGCTCCCAAAATCCACCAGTGACACCTAGCAGTATATGGTGGCAACCCATCAGAGCTGAATGCGAACCTCTTGGTGCAGCTACCTGTGTGATTAAGTTCTTCTATCTTGAGCCCCGATCAGATTAGGGTTAAGGTGAACTCGTCAAACCCTAGTCTCTGTCATATGATGTAATCATTCGATTCAAGTCCGAATGTGAAAATCTAAATAGAAACTCTTTCTATTATTTCACTCTGCCATGGCCATGGGCTTCTGGACTTGATTCTCATGATCATCATAGGGCTGCTCCTCTACCACCGAGGTAGATAGATTCCATCTTGATGCAATCCAGTTCCTACAATGAACATGCTAATAGCCAACATACACCTCAGGGTTCCATATGGCTAGGAGATCCGAGTAATGGTGTAGTCAAACTATAACACCCTCAAGGTGAACTGCCGATGCACCTCAGGTCAAAGAACCAGACACACTACTGCAGCATCGAGTCAGTCATTGACGAGAAGGTAGACTTCCTAATGACTACTCGAGGTGGTCACGCTCAGTGCCCTCGTTCTCTAACGAGTACCTGTACTCTCGCTCCGGTGTCTCCACACCGTAGACTCAAGACTCATCTACTAAAGAGAAGCGATTGTACACCAACCTTCCGGATCAATCACCATCCTCGTGATGATCCTATGGTCGGGAGCATTTTATGAGTTAATAATGATTATTCATGTCTTAAATTTTCAACTCTTGAAAATATGAATTATCATTTTTATTAACTCAAAGGATGTATCACAGACACTAAATACACATATGTGATAGAAAATAATCTATTTTATTGATTTTAGTCAAAATTATAATTTTGCCCCTAGAAGTGTATTACAAGTGTCAGCCAATTCTGGCTTCTAGGGCACATATATCTAACACTTTATTAAGAAAAAAAGATCAGTTGCAAAAATAGATAAGGAAACTAGTTTTGGCAATAGGTGGGCGCACCCAACTCTTACGCGCCCCTCCTCTGATTATTTTGGTGAATCTAGCAAGAATAGATGGACAAAGAGAGCCTTTCTCATCATGGAATAGGAGAGAAAAAATTGGAGAGGGGGCAGCACCTTTTGGGAAGAGTTTAGGTTTGTTAGGATTCTATCTCATAGAATCCAAAAACAAACAAACTACTATCTTTGACTTTGTCCTCCACCCAATTACCATATCAGAAAGAGAGGGAGAGGGGAGGCATGCGTGAAGATTAAGGAGAGAGAATTTGTTGCACAAAATAAAGAGAGAAAGAGGGTGTGGGGCATGGAGGTCAAAGATGGCGCAAGGTGGAATCCTAGTCTCACCAGGATTCCATCTATGACTTGGTCAAACATGGTATCTCAAACAAAATTAAATCAAAATCAAGTCAACTAAATTAAATTAAATTCTAATCTAATTAAAAATTTAATTAAATTAGATTAAATTTAATTTAATTTTTTAATCAAATTAGAAAATTGGGTTGACCCAAGTCGTAGTTGAACTAGGACTAGTTTTTTCTTGCACTTGGCTTACCCAATAAGCCAATTGGACTTGATCCAATCAAAACCAAACAAAATATAATTAAATTATATTTAATTAAACTTAATCTCAATCCTCTAGCTTAATCAAATTAATCTAATTAGTAATCTAATTGCTAATCAATCCTCATGCAATGCTTGCACTAGGTTAAACATCAATCGTATTTATTGTTTAACCCAAGAATGATTCTCAATCATTGATCAACCATCCGATCAAATCAGGAGCTCTAATGTGTGTGACCTCATAGATCCAAATCTAATCTAGTACCATAGAAATAGATTTTTATACCAATCAAAATAACTATCTAGCAATGGTATCCGACAGTCGGATAGGTCAAATGTGTAGAACAACATCCTTAGAACCCATGTGGATATAGTTTCCATATAATTCATCCACTTGACCAAAATACTCATAGGATACCTCGGAGTTCAACTATCAACTTTGATCAGGTTTTTCACATTATATTTCAAAATATCAAATCCATTTGATGGATTATCCTGGCCAAGGTTTTGCTATATTGAAATACGGTGATACATTCTTCTCCAACTCTTGGAGTGGTTAATTCCATCTTGATCACACACTGACTTTAGAAGTACTTGACTGTGTCTAGAAGCCTTTCATTACTGAATTAAAAATTTAGTTAGCTCAGTACCCAAGCATAGTGAGTTGCTTGCAAGTCATTGAGGTAATCTCAGATCTAAGGGACACTTATACCTATATCCCATCAGAGATATTCTCGACAGTAGAATGCTCTGGAGTTGGTCATGTTCAATGATGATGTACCTATACATCTCACCTGTATGTCATACCAGTATCTCCACACTCCTTGGTTAAGAGGACAACCAATCCATACGGCATAAAATGACCTATGCTCGATAGATGCTATCATCCTAATTAATAGCCTATCATTTGGTCGTGAACAAATTTAAGGTCTAATTGATAAATCCTTTTTTTATCAAAGCTAAATAGTTCTAAGAACTTTATCATAATAATAGAGTTCATTAAAAGATGAATACTTTATAATAAAAAATATCAAAAATATATTTTATTTATTAATAAATTAATTATAGATACAATGTAGTTCAACCATCAATAGGCTGATGATTGACTTTGGAACACATTTTCCAACAACTCCTACTTGTCCTAAAGCCATTCAGCACAATATCTAATACCCATCTTTAACTTATGGTTGTTGAACTCTTTTATCACAAGGGCTTTAGTGAAGGGGTTGGTCATGTTCTTCTTTTCGTCGATCTTCTAAACGTCGACGTCACTTCTATGCACGATCTCCCAAACCAGGTGAAAGTGGCATAGAATATGCTTTGTTTGCTGGTGTGCATTCAGTTCTTTCGCTTGAGCAATAGCACCAGTGTTGTCATAGTAGAGCAGGACCAGACCATCAAGGGAGGGTGCTACTCCGAGCTTGGTGGTAAACTTCCTCAGTAACATAGCTTTCTTCGTGGCATCTGATGCTGTCATGTACTCTGCTTCACAAATAGAGTCTGCCACAGTATGTTGCTTAGAACTCTTCCAGTAGATAGCTCCACCATTTAGAGTAAAGATATATCCCAATATGCTTCTGCTATCATCATGGTCAGATTGAAAGTTGGAGTCTATAAATCTCACAAGTTTCAGATCTGACTCCTCATAAACCAACCATTGATCCTTAGTATTTCTCAAATATTTAAGGATGGTTTTAACCACTTTTCAATGGTTTTCTCAAGGGTCAGACTGGTATCTACTCACTACTCCTAGTGTGTATGCCACGTCTGGTCTCGTACATGTAATGGCATACATGATAGATCCCACTATCGAAGCATATGGGACTCTGCTCATACGCTCTCTCTTTAGGAGTTGTCGCACAATCCTTCTTAGAGAAAAAAATTTTATGGCCTATCGAAAGATAGATCTTTTTGAAATTCTCTATATTGAACTTCTTCAATATAGTATCTATGTACATGGACTAGGATAAACCAAACTTCCTTTTAGATCTATCCATATATATCTTCATCCCTAGGATGTAGGATGCTTCACCCAAATCCTTCATGGAGAACTGTGATGACAATCAGACTTTTATTTTCTATAGTATGGAGATGTCATTTTTGATTAAGAGAATGTCATTCACGTATAAGATAAGAAATACTACTGCTAGACCATTTGTCCATTTGTAAATGTAGGTTTCTTCTCCATTCT
This sequence comes from Cocos nucifera, assembly GCA_006176705.1. Classification (NCBI taxonomy): domain Eukaryota; kingdom Viridiplantae; phylum Streptophyta; class Magnoliopsida; order Arecales; family Arecaceae; genus Cocos; species Cocos nucifera. The sequence goes on from QRFJ01005602.1 coordinate 19,195, forward strand.
TAACGAAGCCATACGTTTTGATTACTTTATCAAAATGCATGTTCCAACTTCAAGATGCCTACTTCAGTTTATAAACGGATCTCTAAAGTCTGCACACCTTGGACACATCTGTGGATGTGAACCCCTCAGGTTGTATCATATACACCTCTTTAGTCAACTCTCCATTCAGGAATGTTGTCTTCACATCCATTTGCCAAATCTCATAGTCCATATAGACAGCAATTGTAAGCATAATCTAAATGGATTTAAGCATTGTCATAGAAAAAAATGTCTCATCATAGTCAATACCATAATGTTGACGATACCCCTTGGCAATTAGACGGGCTTTATAGATCTCCACCTTTCCATTTGTGCCCCTTTACCTTTTAAAGACCCATTTACATGCAATGAGTTTGACTCGTTTGGGTGGGTCAACAAATGTCCACACATCATTGACCTTCATGGATTTCATTTCAAATTTCATGGCCTCAAGCCATTTCATAGAAACAGATCTCTACATAGCATCCATATAGGTGATCGGATCTTCATCATTCTCATCGAGTTTGATGGGATCATCATCTTGGACCAAGAAACTGTAGTATCTATCTGGATGATATGGTACTCTATCGAATTGTCTTAATGATGCAAGTACACTAGGCTTTGAATTGATCTAATCAAATCAGACTCAGGTTCAGCTACATATGTCGATTTTTTTAAGTGTTGAACTTCATCAAGTTCAACCTTAGAGGCAATAGTTCTTTCACTAAGAAATTTCTTTTCTAAAAAGATTATCTTAAGGCTGATGAACACCTTTTATTCTTCAGCATGATAGAAATAGTAACCCTTACTTTCGTTGGGATATTCTATAAACATGCACTTATCAGACCAGGGTCTAAGCTTATCTGTATGCAAATGTATGACATAGGCCAGACAACACCAAACCCGTAGGTAACTGAGTGTAGGCCTACGTCCAGTCCATATCTCATATGGAGTCTTTGCGATAGATTTACTTGGTACATTGTTCAATATATAACATGCAGTCTCAAGAGCTTAATCCCAAAATGAAATAGGCAAACTAGCAAACCCCATCATGGATCGAACCATATCCAACAAGATTTGATTTCTCCTTTCTGATACACCATTATGCCGTGGTGTGATAGGAGGGTCTACTATGAGAGAATCCTGTTCTCTCCTAGATATGTCAATAAATCACTAAATAGATATTCACCTCCTCGATCCAATCGAAGAGTTTTAATACTTTTTTTAGTTTATTTTCTACTTTACTTCGAAATCTTTTGAATATTTCAAATGAATCCGACTTATGTTTCATCAAATAAACATATCTATACCTGGATAGATTATCTATGAAAGTGATGAAGTAGAAATATCCACCTCTAGCACCAGTGTTCATTGGTCCACATACATCAGTATGTACTAGATCTAAGAGCTCAGTAGCTCTCTTATCTTTTTCAGTAAAAGATGACTTGGTTATTTTATCAAGAAGATAAGATTCACAGGTTGGAAGTGATTCATAATCACTGTCTTCGAAGATTTCCTCTTAAGTCAATCTGTTTATCCTATTCTTATTTATGTGACCTAGCCTACTGTGCCATAGATAGATATCAGAGACATTATCTAATCTAGGATATTTTCTTGAAGTATACATTACACTCACAAGCTGTGACAAAAATATAAATATCATTTTTTCGATGTTCTTGCATTATTGTAATGTTATTCATAATAATATCACAATAATCTCTTTTTATTGATAAATAATAATCATCTTTGGCCAAAAGGCCAACAAAGATTATATTCATCAGAAAGGAAAGACAATAATGACATTCATTTAAAGAAATGATATTAGTATTGAAAATGAGTTGAACTATTTTCATAGCTAGAACTAGAACAGACATTCCATCTCCAATATTTAGAAATCGCTCATTATTTTTAAATTTTCTACTAACTTGAAGTCCTTGCAACGTATTATAAATATGAACTGGACTTCTGGTATCCAATACCCAAGTAGAAATATTACAAACAGAGAAATTATAAAGTATTATCATATAACATCTTTGATCAGCAACTACTTGCTTATCTATCTTATTCAGCCTATTGGGGTCTTAAAAATCATGATACTGAGGACAATTCCTCTTCCAATGCCCTTGCTTCTTACAGTGGAAGCATTCTACCTCATCTAGGTTATTCTTGGATCTTATGTTTAAATTGGGCATAGAGGCCTCAGCACGAACCACTTCATGCTGCTGAACAATATTCAACTTTCGATATTTATTATCAAAGTTAGATCCCATAAGTTAATCACCATTTAATAGTGAATGGAACAACTGTGGTTTGGGTTTAATAGCACAAAGAAGAACCAAAAGCCTAATTTGTAATTGATTCATTAAACCTAAAGATTTGGACTTTAATCAAAAGATTTCTCCCACTATTTTATTCAAATTGGTAGCCTCTACCTCCAATTCAAGAAATTATCCTAATTTCTTAGTGGGATACTAAAATCCACATAGACTGCACACAAACCCAACTATGGTTGGTCAACCTATGTACATATATGGGTAGGTTCATAATCAATTATTTCTCTAAATAATTTTTAGTAATTTAATTTTGCCCCAGGTATCTTTTCAGTAGGCTGGGGCCTCTATTAAAAGTCCCGGTTAGGTCCAACCATTAACATGATCATACTTGGTCCATCTAACTAATGAATGATTAAGCCCAACTATGGTTGGTCAACCTAAACATTATTTAGAGAGATGCATCTAAGAAATCATATTATGAATGATAATTTCATTACCAAATAAGCACCAAGCCTATGGGCCTCCAATGATTTTCCAACTAATGGACCCATTATCATCCACTTAATGGGAGGCTATGATCCAGTTATCATCATAACTATTTCATTTTAGGGACTTAATAATTTTAAATGATTTAATTTAAAGAAGAGAGTAGGTTAGATGAACCAGCTTATTATGATCCTTCCACTGGCTTCACCAAGTCAGCTTAAGGGAGACTATTAATAGGCTAGTCAAGGAGCACCTAAATCAATCATATAGATTTACCTAGCCGACATGGGTCAGCTCAAATAGTTAAGTGATCTGATCAAAACATAATTTCACCAAGAGGTCAAGTAAGTTTGATCAGTGGGAGGGTCTACCAAAGCTTGCCTTAGACACCATCAGAAATGGCCAGGTAAGTGGGCTACCAATTAAAGACCACTGGTCTAGTTTATCTTAAACACCAACTAATTTAATTAGTTTCAATTAGATCAACCTAACAGTTCATGCTAGACCACATAGCCAAGAATCAAGTCTATTTTGGATCTTGTTAAAGACATGGACTTGATCAACTACAACTATTGTAATTGATCTAGAGAATCCTTGACCTAATCTAAGACAACAATTGATTAGATTTAGTCAATTCTCTAATTAAGTCCATTCTTTAATCTAACCCTAGGTCTAACCCAATTAATGGACCTAATCCCCACTAACCCATTTAACCCAATATATTATAATTCGTGTCTTAGGATCTTCAATTTACAATTCTAGATCCTAATCAAACAACTTCTTAATTCTTAACTAAGTTTTGGGCTGAGGGTTAAGGTTCGACGTTTCAAAAATAATTTTTATATTTATAAAATATTTTTACAACATGATTATATCAACCAAGTTATATGTTTGATTTATAATCAAAATGCAGGTAATATAAACATGAATCTACTTTAGATCTAATTTAAATAGATTTATGTAATTGAAATAGTTTCAATACTAATCAATCATAAATCTTCCTAGATCAAATCTAACATATTTATGATGATTAAAATTAGATTAAAATATTTTTAATTAGATCATAAAATTTTTTAGATCTAATCTAAAATTTTATGATTAATATTTTAGATCAGCACGTACTAGGATAACCATTTTCTTGTGAGGGATAAACCTTACAGCAGGAAACCTTATAACAGTCCGTGTAATCTAAAAGCTTTATTTTCAGATCTAAAAATATTTTAAATCTATTAAATTATAAATAAAATTTAATTAAATTTAATAAATTTATGATTAGAAGCAGATCATCATAAACTAGAATAATCTTTTCACTATAAGGGATAAACCTTACAACAAGACAATCTTATAGTAGTTCATGAGATCTAAATTTTTAATTTTAGATTAAATAATTAGATTATAATTTAGATCTAATCTAATAAATAAGCTAAACATGCTCGAGAAAATTATAAAATAAGAATCTGATTCTGATACCAATTGAAGGAATCAGATCTAGGATTTCATGGGTAGATCTTAAATTTTTTTTAAGATTAGGCAGCAAAAAATATAAATAAATTAAATATTTATTTAAATAAATATAAAAATATTCTAGATCTAATATTTATTATATAATCAAGGCATGGTATAAAATTAAAAATTAAAAATATAAATAAAAGATTAACTTATTGATCTCATCAACATGCTACAATACTACATCTAATGTAGCTATAGAATAATAGATTAGATCTAATACCTGAGCAAGTTATGTTGGAAATTATGTTCCAAAGTCAATCGTCAGCCTATTGATGATTCAGATATTATAATTCATTTATTAATTAATAAAAAATATTTTGACATCTTTTTCATCATGAGTTTACATCTTCTAATGAACTCCATTATTATGATGAAGTCCTTAGGACTATTTAGTTTCGATAAAGAGAAGATTTATCGATTAGTTCTTAAATTTGTTCATAACTAAATGATAGGCTATTAATTAGAACGACAGCATCTATCAAGCATAGATCGCTATATACCATATAGGTTGGTTATCCTCTTAACCAAGATGTTTGGAGACATTAGTATGGCATACAGATGAGATGTATGGGTACATCATCATTGAACATGATCAACTCTAGAGCATTCTAGTATTGAGAATATCTCTGATGGGATATAGATATAAGTATCCCTTAAACCTGAGTCACCTCAGTGACTTATAAGCAACTCACTATACTTTAGTACCGAACTAACTAAATTTTTAATTCAGCAACAAAAGGCTTCTGGGCATAGTCAAGTACTTGTGAAGCTGGAGTGTGATCAAGATGAAATTGACCACTCGAAGAGTTGGAGAAGAATGTATCACTGTATTTCAATATAGCAAAATCTTGGCTAGGATAATCCATCAGATGGATTTGGTATTTTGAAATACAATGTGGACAACTTGATCAAAGTTGACAGTTGAACTCTAACATATCCTATGAGCATTATGGTTAAGAAGATGAATTATATAAAAACTATATCCACATGGGTTCTAAAGATGGTGTTCTATACCTTCGACCTATCCGATCGTCGAGTATCATTGCTAGATGGTCACTTCAATTGGTACAGATATTTATTCCTATGCTACTGACTTAGGTTCGGACCTATGAGGTCACACACATTAGAGCTTATGATTTAATTGGATAGTTGATCAATGATTAAGAATCATTCTAGGGTTAAACAATCAATACGATTGGTGTTTAACCTAGTGCAAGTGTTGCATATGGATCGATTAGCAATTAGATTACTAATTGACATAATTTGATTAAGCCAATCGACTGAGATTAAGTTCAATTAAATATAATTTAATTAGATTTGATTTGGGCTTTATTGGATCAAGTTCAATTGATTTATCGGATAAGCCAAGTGCAAGGAAGAACTAGTCCTAGTCTAACTAGGACTCGGATTAACCCAATTTTTTAATTTGATTAGAAAATAAATTAAAATTAAATATAAGTTAATTTAATTTAATTAATTCCTTAAATAAGTTAGGGTATTATTTAATTGAATTGATTTAATCTTGATTTTATTTGGTTAAAAGATCTTGTTTGACCAAGTCAAAATAGGCTAGGACTCCCTATCTCCTTTTGCCTCCTTGGTCCCAATGCCCTCATACCTATTTTTTAGGTATTTTTCATAAAAAATCAATTTCTTCCTGATTTCCACACCCCTCTCTCCCTCCAAGTCATATTTGGAAGTTAGGTGGAAGACCAAGTCAAAGGAGGAATTGATTTTGCTTATGATTCTATGAGATAGAATCCTTGTTAACCAAAACATCTTCCCTTGATTGTCGTCCCCTTTTTTAATTAATTATTTTTTTATTCCATAAAAATAGTCTTCTTTTTTGTGCACCCTCCCTTGCTGGTCCATGCCAAAAATTATGGAGGAGGCACCCAAGAGTTGGGCGCCCAACAACTTCCTATATTTGGATATTCCTAGTCTAGGAATTTGACCTAATTTGGACTCTTCTTTTTTCCTATTTATTGGATGAATTTTATTCTATTTTTTTATGAAATATAGAGCTTTGGGAGAGGTTTGGGTGTAGAAAAATTAGAGGAAGAGGGTCCTTGGGGATCAGTGTTTCATAGGCACCAAACTAGATGTCTAGGTGAGAGAAAAGAGAAGAAGAAGAGGATCTTCTCCTAGGGCTGTTTTATTTTCAATCTCTCCTCCTTTCTTTTGAGTTTTTTTAAGAGAGTCTTAGATTAGCAAACTCTCATCTTTCTTCTCATATTTTGAGAAGTCCAAATTTCGAAGAAGAGAGCATTGGATCAACCATCGAAGAAGGATCAGCACAGTACTAGCATGCTGTGCTGATTTCCTGCATCGGACTTTAGATCAAAGATCGTAGGCTCATGTAGACGACTCCTAGAGGTCGGACATGTATGCTGCTCATGACTTCATCCTCAAGCCATGATCATAAAGTTAGAATGTCTAAACTTGCTCAGGTAATAGATTTGATCTATAAACTTCGTACCTGCATTTGATGTCATGTAGATCTAGGTTGATTTGATCAATCTTTTTTCTTTCTTATTTGATTTTAATTTTTGATTTAATATCATGCCATAAACATATAATAGATCTGAGATCTAGGTATTTATATAGTTATTTAAATAAATTTTAGATTTATTTAAGTTTTGCGCTGCAAGATCTTGAGAAAGTTTTAAGATCTACCTGTGAAATCCTAGATCTAGTACCTTCAAGTTAGACGTTCTAACTTACTGATCAAGGCTTGAGGATGAAGTCATGAGCCAGACATACTTCCAACCTTTAGGAGTCATCCACACGAGCTCATGAACACGATCTAAGATCCTGATGCAGGAAATTAGCATAGTATGCTAGTACTGTGCTAATCATTCTTCGATGGTCGATTCGATGCTTTCTTCTTCGAGACATAGACTCTCCAAAATATTAGAAGAAAGAGGAGAGATTTTAGATCTGAGACTCTCTCAAAAAAATTCTCAAAAGGAGAAGAGAAAATTGAAACAGCCCTGTAAGAAGACCCTCTTCTTCTTCTCTTTTCTCTCACCTAGACACCTAGTTTGGTATCTATGGAACCCCAATACCCAACGATCCTCTCTCTCTGATTTTTGCACACCTCAAAACACTCCTAAAGGTCTATGTTTCACAAAAGAATCAAGTCAAAATTTATCCTAAATTTATAGAAAAAGAAAAGTCCCTTTTTAGGTCGAAAACTAGACAAGGAAGGACTAGTTTTGGCTAGAGGTTGAGTTGGGCGCCCCTCCTCTAATTTTTTTGATGAATCTAGGAAGAATACATGCACAAAGAGAGCCTTTCTCACCATGAAATTATTAAAAATTATGTCCCAAAGTTAATCGTTAGCCTATGATGGTTGAGATATTATAATTAATTTATTAATTAATAAAAATTTTATGGCATCCTTTTCATCATAAATTTATATCTTCTAATGAACTCCATTATTGTGATTAAGTTCTTAGGACTTTTTAGTTTTGATAAAGAGAGGATTTATTGATTAGTTCTTAAATTTGTTCACGACCAAATGATAGACTGTTAATTAGGATGACAGTGTGTATCGATCATAGGTCGCTATATGCTATATAGGTTGGTTGTCCTCTTAACCAAGGAGTGTGGAGACATTAGTATGGCATACACGTGAGATGTTTGGGTACATCATCATTGAATATGACTAACTCCAGAGCATTCTACTATCAAAAATATCTCTGATGGGATATAGGTATAAGTATCCCTTAGACCTGAGATCACCTCAGTGACTTGCAAGCAACTCACTGTGCTTTGGTACCAAACTAACTAAATTTCTAATTCAACAATAGAAGGCTTCTGGGCACAATCAAATACTGATGAAGTCAGAGTGTGATTAAGATGGAATTGACCACTCCAACAGTTGGAGAAGAATGTATCACTATATTTCAATATAGCAAAATCTTGGCAAGGGTAATCCATCAGATGATGGAACAGATCTAAGATTTTACAAGTAGATCTCGAAAACCTTTTCAAGATCTTGGAGAAAAAGATTTAAATAAATTAAATATTTATTTAAATAAATATGTAAACACCTAGATCTCAGATCTTTTACATGATCAAGGCATGATATTAAATCAAAAATTAAAATCAAATAAGAAAGTAAAAGGTTGATCAAATCAACTTAGATCTATACTACATCAAATGCAGGTATGAAGTTAATAGATCAGATCTATTACCTGAGCAAGTTAGATATTCTAACTTATTAATCTAAGCTTGAGGATGAAGTCACGAGCTACACACGTGTCTGGCCTCTAGGAGTCATCCACACAGCCTACAATCTCTGATCTGAAGTCCGATGTAGAAAATCAGCATAGCATGCTAGTACTGTGCTGATCCATCTTTGATAGTCGATCCGATGCTCCCTTCTTCAAAATTTGGATTCTCCAAAATATGAGAAGGAAGATGAGAGTTTACTGATCTGAGACTCTCTTTGAGAAAACTCAGAAAAAGGAGGTGAGATTGAAAATAAAACAGCCCTAGAAGAAGACCCTCTTCTTCTTCTCTTTTCTCTTTCCTTGACACCTAGTTTGGTGCCTATGGAACACCCATGCCCAAGGACCCTCTTCTTCTAATTTTTGCACACCTCAAACCTCTCCTAAAGCTTTATATTTCATAAAAAAATTAGAATAAAATTCATCCAATAAATAGAGAAAAAGAAGAGTCTAAGTTAGATCAAAATCCTAGACTAGGAATATCCAAACATGGGAAATTGTTGGGGCACCCAAGGAAGGGTGCATAAAAAAGAAGATTATTTTCATGGAATAAGAGAAGAATTAATTAAAAGAAGAGGCAACACTCAAGGGAAGGTGTTTTGGTCAACAAGGATTCTATCTCATAGAATCCTATGCAAAACTAACTCCTCTTTTGACTTGGTCTTCCAACAAATTATCTTATGAGAAAAGGAGAAGAAAAAGAGGGCATGAGAAGCCATGGAAGTGAAAAATTTTCATGTAAGAAATAAAACAAAAAGGGTATGGGGCGTGAGGATTAAGTGGTGTAAGTGATAGGGAGTCCTAGTCACAATAGGACTCCTATTTTGACTTGGTCAAACAAGATCTTTTAACCAAATAAAGTCAAGATTAAACCAATCTAATTAAATAAGACCCTATCCCATTTAAAAACTTAATTAAGTAAAATTAAATAAAATTTAATTTTAATTTATTTTCTAATTAAATTAGAAAATTGGGTTAATCCGAGTCCTAGTTAGATTAGGACTAGTTTATCCTTGCACTTGGCTTATCCAATAAACCAATTGGACTTGATCCAATCAAGCCCAAACTAAATTTAATTAAATTACATTTAATTAGACTTAATCTCAGCCTATTGGCTTAATCAAATTAAGTCAATTAGCAATCCAATTGCTAATCGATCCTTCTACAATACTTGCACTAGGTTAAACACCAATTATATTAATTGTTTAATCTTAGAACGATTCTTAATCATTGATCAACCATACTATCAGATCATAAGCTCTAATGTGTGTGACCTCATAGATCCAAACCTAAGTTGGTAGCATAGAAATAAATTCTTATATTAATCAAAGTAATCATCTAGCAATGATACCCGATGATCGGATAGGTCAAAGCTGTAGAACACCATCCTTAGAACCCATGTGAAAATAGTTTCTATATAATTCATCTCCTTGACCACAATGCTCGTAGGATACCTCGGAGATCAACTATCAACTCTGTTCAGGTTGTTCATATTGTATTTCAAAATATCAAATCCATATGATGGATTATCCTGGCCAAGATTTTGCTATATTGAAATATAGTGATACATTTTTCTCCAACTCTTGGAGTGGTCAATTCCATCTTGATCACACTCCAACTTTGCAAGTACTTAATTATGCCCAGAAGCCTTTCATTACTGAATTAGAAATTCAGTTAGTTCGGTACCAAAGTACAGTGAGTTGCTTGCAAGTCACTGAGGTGATCTTAGGTCTAAGGGATATACCTATATCCTATTAGAGACATTATCGACAGCAAAATGCTCTGGAGCTGGTCACGTTCAATGACGATGTACCCATACATCTCATCTGAATGCCATACTAGTGTCTCCATTCTACTTGGTATAGAGGACAACCAACCTATATGGCATATAGTGCCCTTTGCTTGATAGACGCTGTTGTCCTAATTAACAGCCTATCATTTGGTCATAAACAAATTTAAGGACTAATCGATAAATCCTCTCTTTATCGAAACTAAACAGTCCTAATGACTTCATCACAATAATGGAGTTCATTAGAAGATGTAAACTTATGATGAAAAGAATGCTAAAATATTTTTATTAATTAATAAATTAATTATAATTATAAAATAGCTTAACCATCAATAGGCTGATGATTGACTTTGGGACATAATTTTCAATAACTTTCACTTATCCTAAAGCCACTCGACACAGTATCTAATATGTACCTTTGACATATGGTTGTCGAACTCCTTGATTGCCAGGGTTTTAGTGAAGGGGTCGGCTAAGTTCTTCTTTTCGTCAATCTTCTGAAGGTCGATGTCACTATGATCCACGATTTCATGGATCAAATGAAAACGGCATAGAATGTGCTTTGTCCACTGGTGTGCCTTCAGTTCCTTTGCTTGAGCTATGGCGCCAGTGTTGTCACTGTAGAGCAAGACTGAACCATCAATGGAGGGTGCTATTCCGAGCTCGGTGATAAACTTTCACAGCCACACAGCTTTCTTTACTACATCTAATGCTGCCATGTACTTTGCTTTGCAAATAAAGTCTGCCACTGTATGCTGCTTGGAATTTTTCCAGCAGATGGCTCCATCATTTAGAGTAAAGATATACCCCGACATACTTTTACTATCATCATGGTCAGATTGAAAGCTAGAGTCTGTAAACCCCACAAGCTTCAGATCTGACTCACCATAAACGAACCATTGGTCCTTAGTATTTCTCAAATACTTAAGGATGGTTTTAACCATCTTCCAGTGATTTTCTTCAGGATCAGACTAGTATCTACTCACCACTCCTAGTGAGTATGCCATGTCTATTCTCGTACATGTCATTGCATACATAATAGACCCCACTGCCGAAGCATATGGGATTCTACTCATACGCTCTTTCTCTTCGGGAGTTGTCGGATAATCCTTCTTAGAGAGAGAAATTTTTTGACCTATCGGGAGATAGCCCTTTTTAAAATTCTCTATGCTGAACCTCTTCCACATAGTTTCTATAAATGTGGACTGAGATATACCAAGCATCCTTTTAGATCTATCCCTATAGATCTTCATCCTTAGGATGTAGGATGCTTCACCCAAGTTCTTCATGGAGAACTATGATGACAACCAGACTTTTATTTCCTATAGTGCGGCGATATCATTTTTGATTAAGAGAATATCATCCACGTACAAAATAAGCAATACCACTACTGGACCATTTGCCCATTTATAAATGTAGGATTCTTCTCCATTCTTAACGAAGCCATACGTTTTGATCACTTTATCAAAATGCATGTTCCAACTCCAAGATGCCTACTTCAATCCATAAATGAATCTCTGAAGCTTGCACACCTTGGACTCATCTATGGATGTGAACCCTTTAGGTTATATCATATACACCTCTTTGGTTAGCTCTCCATTTAGAAAAACTATCTTCACATCCATCTACCAGATCTCATAGTCCAGATGGGCAACAATGGTAAGCATGATCTGAATGGACTTGAGCATTGCCATTGGGAAGAACGTCTCATCATAGTCAATACCATAATGTTGACGATACCTCTTGGCAACTAGACAGACTTTATAGGTCTCCACCTTTCCATCTGTGCTCCTCTTTCTTTTGAAGATCCATTTACACCCAATGGGTTTAACCCCTTCAGGTGGGTCAACTAATGTCCATACATCATTGACCTTCATCGAATCCATTTTGGATCTCATGGCTTCTAGCCATTTCTCAGAGTCGAGTCTCTACATCGCATCCATATAGTGATCGGATCTTCATCATTCTCATCGAGTTCGATGGGATCACCAACCTAGATCAATAATTCATAGTATCTATCTGAATGGCATGGTACTATACCAGATCGCCTTAATGGTACGGGTTCACTAGGCTTCGAATCTGATCTGATCAAATCTGACTTAGGTTCAACATTCTATGTCGGACATTCTATCTGTTGAACTTCATCAAGTTCAACCTTAGAGGCAATAGTTCCTTCACCAAGGAACTTCTTTTCCAAAAAGGTTGTCCTAAGATTGACGAACACCTTTTGTTCATCAGCATGATAGAAATAGTATCCTTTGGTCTCTTTTGTGTACCTTATGAATGTACACTTGTCAGACCTAGGTCTAAGTTTGTCTGTAACTAACCATTTGACATAAGCCAGGTACCTCCAAACCCTAAGGTGTAAAAGTGTTGGTTTACGCCCTGTCCATATCTCATATGAGGTTTTAACTATAGACTTACTTGAAATCCTATTTAATAGATAACAAATCCATTCGAGTGCATATCCCTAGAAAGATATCGAGAAGCTGGCAAATCCCATCATGGATCAAAACATGCCTAACAAAGTTTGATTCTTTCTTTCAGACACACCATTATGCTGTGGTGTTCCAGAAGGAGTCCATTGGGAGAGAATTCTATTCTCTCCTAGATATGTGAGAAACTCACCAGAAAGGTATTCTCCTCTTCGATTGGACCAAAGAGTTTTAATACTCTTTTTAGTTTATTTTTCTACTTCACTTCGCAATCATTTGAATATTTCAAGAAAATCCGACTTATGTTTCATTAGATAGAGATATCCATTTCTAGATAGATCATCTGTGAAAGTGATGAAGTAGACATATCCATCTCTGGCACTTATGCTCATTGATCTACATACATTAGTATGTACTACTAGATATATGTGCCCTAGAAGTCAGAATTGGCTGACACTTGTAATACACTTCTAGGGGCGAAATTATAATTTTGACTAATATCAATAAAATGGGTTATTTTCTATCACATATGTGTATTTAGTGTCTGTGATACATCCTTTGAGTTAATGGTAATGATAATTCATATTTTCAAGAGTTGAAAATTTAAGACATGAATAATCATTATTAACTCATAAAATGCTCCCGACCATAGGATCATCATGAGGATGGTGATTGATCCAGAAGGTTGGTGTACAATCATTTTTCTTTAGTAGATGAGTCTTGAGTCTACCTTATGGAGACACCAGAGCGAGAGTATAGGTACTCATTAGAGAATGAGGGCACTGAGCATGACCATCTTGAGTAGTCATTAGGGAGTCTACCTTCTCATCAATGACTGACTCGATGCTGCAGTAGTGTATCTGGTTCTTTGACCTGAGGTGCATCGACAATTCACCTTGAGGGTGTTATAGTTTGACTACACCATTACTCGATCTCCTAGCCATATGAAACCCTGAGGTGTATGTTGGCTATAGCATGTTCATTGTAGGAACTGGATAGCATCAAGATGGAATCTATCTACCTCGGTGGTAGAGGAGCAGCCCTATGATAATCATGAGAATCAAGTCCAGAAGTCCATGGCCATGGTAGAGTGAAATAATAGAAAGAGTTTCTATTTAGATTTTCACATTGGACTCGAATCGAATGATTACATCATATGACAGAAACTAGGGTTTGACACATTCACCTTAACCCTAATCTGATCGGGGCTCAAGATAGAAGAACTTAATCACACAAGTAGCTACACCAAGAGGTTCGCATTCAGCTCTAATGGGTTGCCACCATATACTGCTAGGTGTCACTAATGGATTTTGGGAGCAATTAGAATGATTTAGATGATCGATCATTCTAGCTGTTCGAATCAGAAGAGTTCTGATCCATCGAAAGGAGTTTCGATGATGTCGATGATAGAGATCATGACATATCCCATTACCATACAGAACTGAACCTAACTGAGTCACACAAATAAGGGTTTGAATCTGGTGATCATCAATTGAACTGATCCAGTTCAATTGATCTGAATGAGATTCAATTAGGTTCAAGGAAATCGTGCTAGCACTCGATTGAACCTAACATTCTTCTTTTGCTATCATAAATTAGTTGTCCTGACTGAGCCAAAGGAGTTTGTGCTCAATCAGAGGCCTTCATATGGTTTGACTGAAGGTTGTCCGAGTCAGAAAATGTTGCCTTATTTTGTAAGACATTACCTGCCATTTTTGATCATCTGCCATTTCTTGTTCTTTGACTTTGGTCAAAAGTCTACCTTTGATTGGTCAAATGTTGACCATTGATACTTTGACTTTTGTCCACATGTCATGCACCTATTGGAGAGCTGGTGGGGGCCTATCCCCCTGCCAAAACCTAGCAAGGAAGAGGGCGCACACCACCCTTGGCGTGTGCCCAAGCTGGAGGCGCCCAGGAGTCCCTGTTGGACAGGGACTCCATCTTCTTTTTGAATTCCAATTAGAGTTCTCCTAAGAACCAACTTTGACTGGTCTTAGGCACCCTCTAAGGAGGAATCCAGGGGACTCTATTCCCACCAATCAGATTTAGATCTGATTTCACAAAGAGTTGTGATTGGTTGGGAAGAAGAGAAGTTGGATCATAAATAGTCTATAAATAAGACCCTGCGCCCAACTCAAAGGAGGATTGAATCACAATTTCCCACACCCCAAGGCTGCCTCTATCCTCTTCCTCCATGCCAAACCCACCTTCTTCCTCTCCTCTCCACATCCAAAAGAGTTTTGGAGCTTGGGTGGTGCAATCTAGACAAGAGAAAGGCGAGCGAAAGCTAGAAGGCTTCACTGCTGCAAAGGACGACTGCTGATCTTCAAAAGGAGTTTTGAAGATCCTTCAGATCAGATCCAGATCTGATTTCTATAGACATGATAGAGAAGAAGAGGATCTCTAGATCCAACCTGAGTGGATACTGGTAGAGACCAGGCAATTGCGTGGCTAGATCCAGAACCTTCCGCTGCATACAGGATCATCAACGGATAATAGGATTACACATATCAAGGTAAATTAAATTTCATTTAATTTATCTAAATTTTATTTTATTTTTAAAATAATAATAATTAGATCTAAAATATCTCAAATCTAATTAAAATTAAAGAAAAAATTTTTTAAAATATATCTCTTGATCTGATCAGATCTAAACGAACCTGGTCCGAAAAATCAGGATTTCCCTTCAACTGGTATTAGAGCCTAGGTTCTAAAAGTATTTAGATCTAATTTTAAATTTATTTTAATCAAAAAATAAATGATTTTAGATATCACATGAGATATGATCAGATCTAAAATTATAAAAATTAAAATTAAATAATTTGAATCTAAGATTAGAAAATATGCATGACTAGTTCTAAAATAGAATAGTTCTATAGAATAGTCTTGCATGTTTTTGATTTAATCTGATTAAATCATATTTTAGATCTATTTATTTACTATTTTTTAATATTATAATGGTTATAATGACATCTAAAAAATAGTAAATAAAAATTATTTAATTTTGAATATCATATGAGATATGATAGATGCATGTCTAGACTAGTTGTAGAATAGTTCTACATAATTATCTAGATTAGAATTTATTTTGATTAGATCAATTTAAATCTAATTTTTTAAATTATTATGAGATAATTTAGATCTAAAAATATGCATGATTTGATACATGAGATGTATGCAAAAATATGCCATGATTAAATCTAATTTGTATATGAGATATATGATATAGATCTAAAACTATTTTATAGTATTACATGTTCCTGATTAAGGCATTCCTCTTGGCCGTTCCGGTCATAAGAATGAAGAAGGATTTAAAGGCCCTCTCTTTTCCATTCGATGGGGTGTTCTTATGATGTATAGGGGTGCTGCGTGTTCGTCCTTAATCAGAAATCCAAAACTTACTTTCTACAAAACCCTAGATCCCGAAACCCTAAGATTTATTGTGCATATTTTGTTTATGAACCCTACTTAATTAAAAATTAAGATTATGGAATATCAATGAGGTCTAAAATTAAGAATTTTAAATCTAAGATATATTCATAATACTGGGTTCGGACTTGGGTAGCTCAATTAGGTCTAAGCGGTTGATCAAACCGAATCAAGAGTTGGTTAGATGGGATCAACAATGCTTAAATTGACCAGCCTAATAGGATTAAGTCTGGGTCAAGATCGAGTCACGATTAAGCAAGACCTAATTAGGCTCAGAGGTTAGAGTCTGGATTGTAGGCTAACCCAATTGATTCTGGTTCAATAATTTGGTGTCTAAGATAAGTTTGGCACATACGACCGACTGGTTTTTAATTGGAAGCTACTCGACCTGAATGCGTTCTTGTATGAGTTAATGGCATATTCCTTCCACCGATCTCACTTACCTGGCCATATCTATTGACACAGTTCTAATCTGAGGTGGTCAATAATTCAAGCTAACCCATGCCACTAGGTTTGTCATAAGTGTTATGACTATGACAAGTCTAGTTTAATGAGACCTGAATCAATTCTCCCTAAGAAAAGATTAAGTCTGAGGTCTTCCACCATTGTAGATGTGCGGACCCTTTCCGAGGTTGATTGTTCTCGACTGGATACAATGGCTCAGTTGCACCAGAAAGATGCAACCATGTCTATTAGGCATTGGATGCTATGGGCTGGAGGATGAGTTGGGCTCAATATTTTGGATACGGTGAGAGACTCAATTAGGAACCCAGTCTATGCAAATGGTGGGTCTGACTTAACTAAGGAGTGGATCAATATTCCGGATAAGGTGAGATTCATGAATTAGAAACCAAGTTTGGGTGCACCATGATTAGAGAATCATTGAACAAGAGTTGTTCACTCATTGGCTAACCCATCACCAATAACTGTTAGGTGAGGTGATGAGTCAGTTGGTGAGACCGCACCACCCACTAGAAATCATTAATCATGGAGATTTTCGCATCTCTACAAAGGGAGCATAGGGATCCGAGAAAATAGTGGAAGCTAATTGTTTAAAAATAAAATCCCTAAATAAATTGGTCAAGTCATAATTACAGTATCTAACTAGAATCTTTGACTCTCTACAGAAAAATGTCTGCATCCAACCCATTGGCACGTATCCTGGACATACATAGACTGACTGGACCCAATTATAAAGATTGGCTCAGGAACTATAAAATAGTTTTGGGTTCTAAGAAGTTAACCCATGTATTGGACCAGGACCCTCACACCTTACTAGCCCGTCTATCTACTGAACAGAGAGCGTCTCTAAAAAAATGGATAGACGAAGATAATAAGGCCAGATATTACATGTTGGGCTCGATGTCTGATGAGCTCCAGCGCCAACATGAAGATATCGAAACTACTCGCCAAATGTTGGCTCACCTACAGGAGATGTTTGGTGAACAGAGTCACGCAGCCAAATATGAAGTCACGAAACGACTTTTTAAGGCTAAGATGCATGATGGGCAGTCAGTCCAAGATCACTATTTGACAATGATCAAGGACATGGAAGAGCTTGAGAAGCTCGGTGTGAAGGTAGACTTGGACTTGCAGAACAATATTATTCTGCAATCCTTGATTGACGCATATGGATAATTCATCATGAATTACCACATGCATAAACTTCAAAATTTCTTGGCCGAATTAATGAATATGCTGGTCACCTTTGAGCTTTCTATGAAAGGTTCTAAAGGCTCAGTTCTTGCTATGGAATGGACTTCTTCCAAAAGAAAGTCTTATGAAAAAAAAAAGAAGTCTACGAAAAAGCAGAAGGTGGAAGGAACAAAGAAGAAGAAAGCAGAACCGAAGAAAAAGGTCGATGTCAAAGAAAAGTGTTTCCATTGCAACAGCAACGGCCATTGGAAGCGGAACTGCCCTACTTACCTGGCCACCCTGAAGAACAAGAAGGAAGGTCCTTCTAGAGGTATGCTCATTATTGAGTCTAACCTTACGGTTTCTTCTGCATCCAGTTGGGTGCTTGACTCTGGTTCTAGTGCTCATCTATGCACTTCCATGCAGGATCTTGAGGATAGCAGGAGACTGAGGGATGGAGACATGATCCTACGCATCGATAATGGAGCAAGAGTTGCTGCAGTAGCCATGAAAACATATTCTCTTCGATTACCATCTGGTTTAGACTTAGTTTTAAAAGATTGTTATTATGTGCCTGCAGCTAGCAGGAATTTAATTTCTGTTTCATGCTTAGCACAAGAAGGCTATGTGATTACCTTCTTTAAGGACCATTGTAATATTCTTTATGAAAAAAATAAAATTGCAAATAATTTTCTTATTAATGATCTTTATCAGCTACATATTGATGTACCTGTTCTAACTGTCGAGCAAAACGTGAATGCGAAATGACCTAGGGATAGTCCAAATGATAGATATCTATGGCACCTGAGATTAGGTCATATAGCAGAAGATAGGATCAACAAATTGGAGAAAAATGGGCTATTGAGTCCATTGACTTTCGAGTCATATCCAACTTGTGAATCTTGTCTTCAGGGCAAAATGACCAAACTCCCTTTTGTTGGACATGGGGAGAGGGCCACAGATCTCCTTGCCCTAGTACATACTGATGTGTGCGGCCCATTTAATGTGCTGGCTAGAGACAATTTTGTCTACTTCATTACCTTTATCGATGATTTGTCTAGGTATGGGTATGTGTATCTTATGAGACACAAGTCTGAAGCTTTTGAAAAGTTCAAAGAATTCAGACATGAAGTAGAAAAACAAACTGGATAACCCATAAGGTTCTTCGATCAGATCGAGGAGGTGAATACCTTAGCCGAGAATTCCTAGACTATCTAAAGAAAAATGGCATAGTCTCTCAATGGACTCCACCAGGAACACCTCAACTCAACGGAGTTTCAGAATGGAGAAATCGGACCCTATTGGATATGGTTCGATCCATGATGAGCTTCACAGACCTCCCTGATTTCTTTTGGGGACACTCATTATTGACTTCAATTTATCTACTGAATAAGGTTCCCTCTAAAATCGTTCCTACCACACCGTATGAGATATGGCATGGTAAAAAATCAAGTCTGAGTCATCTCAGAATTTGGGGTTGTCCGGCTCATGTCAAAAGACAACAAGCGGACAAGTTAGAGTTTAGGTCCTTCAAAGCTCGATTCATAGGATATCCTAAAGAGTCATTAGGATACTATTTCTACATTCCAAAAGACCATAATGTGATTGTGAGTCGATATGCCATCTTTCTTGAAAAACAGTTTATTCAAGATAGCGGCATTGGAAGGCAAATCAAGCTTGATGAGAAAGTCTCACAAGTACAACGAGCTAAGGACCAATTGGAACCAAATCAGGTTGAGCCAATAAGAACACTACCTCCTCCACCTCGTAGATCGAAAAAAGTTTCTCGTCCCCATGAGAGATACTTAGGTATTATTTTAGAGGAAGTAGAGAAAATGTTCCTTGTAGGTAATGGTGCTCATGGTGATGATCCCAAAATCTACAATGAGGCGATATCAGATATCGACTCCGAGAAATGGCTAGAGGCAATGCAGTCAAAAATTGACTCGATGCACTCAAACCAAGTCTGGACCTTGGTAGATCCACCAGAAGGTATAGTACCTATTGGGTGTAAATGGATCTTCAAGAGAAAGATTGGTGCAGATCGAAATATGGAGACATTCAAGGCTAGACTAGTGGCAAAAGGTTATAGTCAACGCAAAGGCATTGACTATCAGGATACCTTTTTCCCAGTGGCTATGCTAAAATCCATCCACACATTGCTTGCCATTGCAGCCTATTTCGATTATGAAATATGGCAAATGGACGTGAAAATGGCATTCTTAAATGTATATCTTGAGGAAGATATCTATATGAAACAGTCACTAGGTTTCACATTCAGTGATATTGATCACAAGGTTTGCAAGCTGCAAAGGTCCATATATGGACTTAAGCAAGCATCTCGGAGCTGGAACACTCATTTCAATGATGTGATCAAAACATTTGATTTCATCAAAAATGAAGAGGAATCGTGTGTTTTCAAAAAGGTCAGTGGGAGCGCTGTTGTCTTCCTCGTATTGTACGTGGATGACATCCTCCTTATTAGGAATGATGTTCCCATGATGACAACAGACAAATTATGGTTGTCCAAGGAATTCTCCATGAAAGACCTAGGCGAAGCATCCTTTATTCTAGGAATTATGATCTATAGGGTTAGACTGAATAGGATGCTAAGACTTTCACAGAAGATGTACATAAAAGAAGTACTAAAGAGGTTTAGTATGGAAAACTCTAAGAGGGGATTAATACCCTTCAGACATGGTATTCATCTTTCTAAGAAGATGTGCCCCAGCACACCTGAGAAAATAGAACGCATGAGCAAGATCCCTTATGCTTCTGCAATAGGGAGTCTCATGTATGCCATGCTATGTACATGACCTGATATAGCCCATGCTATGAGTGTCACAAGCAGATATCAGTCAAATCCAGGTGAAGAACACTAGACTTCTGTGAAATGTATCCTTAAGTACTTAAGAAGAACTAAGGATATGATGTTGGTCTTTGGTAACGGAGAACTCCAAGTCCAGGGATACACAGACTCGGATTTCATGTCCGATATTGATGATCGAAAGTTGACATCTGGGAGTCTATTTGTGTGCAATGGTTGAGCTGTCAGCTAAAAGAGTTCCAAGCAAATGGTCATAGCAGATTCCACCATGGAAGCAGAATATATTGCTGCATCAGAAGCTGCGAAGGAAGCATTCTGGTACAAGAAGTTTACTACAGAAATCAGAGTAATGCCATTAGATGCCATTCCTCTATACTGCGACAACAATGGCGCCATAGCCCTTGCTAAGGAGCCGAGGTCTCACCAGAAATCCAAGCATATTGAGTGGTGATACCACCTCATCCGCAATTACCTCGAGAAGGATTATGTCGAGGTCAAGAGAGTCAACTCCATAGACAATGTGGTAGACCCACTTACAAAACCGTTGGGCCAGCAGAAGATCGAAGTCCACCTTGAGAAGATGGGACTTAGACTTGTAGCCAATTGGCTTTAGGATAAGTGGAAGATTCTTAGATATATATGCCCTAGAAGCCAGAATTGGCTGACACTTGTAATACACTTCTCGGGGCAAAATTATAATTTTGACTAATATCAATAAAATGGGTTATTTTCTATCACATATGTGTATTTAGTGTCTATGATACATCCTTTGAGTTAATGATAATGATAATTCATATTTTTAAGAGTTTAAAATTTAAGACATAAATAATCATTATTAACTCATAAAATGCTCCTGACCATAGGATCATCATGAGGATGGTGATTGATCCGAAAGGATGGTGTACAATCGCTTCTTTTTAGTAGATGAGTCTTGAGTCTATGGCGTAGAGACACCAAAGTGAGAGTACAGGTACTCGTTAGAGAACGAGGGACTGAGCGTGACCATCTCGAGTAGTCATTAGGGAGTCTACCTTCTCGTCAATGACGGACTTGATGCTGCAGTAGTGTGTTTGGTTCTTTGATCTGAGGTGCATCGACAGTTCACCTTGAGGGTGTTATAGTTTGACTACACCATTACTCGATCTCCTAGCCATACAGAATCCTGAGGTGTATGTTGGCTATAGCATGTTCATTGTAGGAACTGGATAGCATCAAGATGGAATCTATCTACCTCGGTGGTAGAGGAGCAGCCCTATGATAATCATGAGAATCAAGTCTAGAAGTCCCATGGCCATGGCAGAGTGAAATAATAGAAAGAGTTTCTATTTAGATTTTCACATCGAACTCGAATCGAATGATTACATCATATGACAGAAACTAGGGTTTGACGAGTTCACCTTAACCCTAATCTGATCGGGGCTCAAGATAGAAGAACTTAATCACACAAGTAGCTGCACCAAGAGGTTCGCATTCAGCTCTGATGGATTGCCATCATATACTGCTAGGTGTCACTAGTGGATTTTGGGAGCAATTAGAATGATTTAGATGATCGATCATTTTAGCTATTCGAATCAGAAGAGTTCTGATCCATTGAAAGGAGTTTCGATGATGTCGATGATGTCGATGATAGAGATCATGACATATCCCATTACCATATAAAACTGAATCTAATTGGGTCACACAAATAAGAGTTTGAATCTGGTGATCATCAATTGAACTGATCCAGTTCAATTGATCTGAATGAGATTCAATTAGGTTCAAGGAAATCATGCTAGCACTCGATTGAACCTAACGTTCTTCTTTTGCTATCATAAATTAGTTATCCTGACTGAGCCAAAGGAGTTTGTGCTCAATCAGAGGCCGTCATATGGTCTGACTGAAGGTTGTCCAAGTCAGAAAAGGTTGTCTTATTTTGTAAGACATTACCTACCATTTTGGTCACCTGCCATTTCTTATTCTTTGACTTTGGTCAAAAGTCTACCTTTGACTGGTCAAATGTTGACCATTGATACTTTGACTTTTGTCCATATGTCATGCACCTATTGGAGAGCAGGTGGAGGCCTATCCCCCTACTAGAACCTAGCAAGAAAAAGGGCCCACGCCACCCTTGGCGTGTGCCCAAGCTGGAGGAGCCCAGGAGTCCCTATTGGACAGGGACTCCACTCCTTTTTGGATTCCAATTAGAGTTCTCCTAAGAACCGACTTTGACTGGTCTTAGGCACCCTCTAAGGAGGAATCCAGGGGACTCTATTCCCACCAATCAGATTTAGATCTGATTTCATAAAGAGTTGTGATTGGTTAGGAAGAAGAGAAGTTGGATCACAGACAGTCTATAAATAAGACCCTGTGCCCAACTCAAAGGAAGATTGAATCACAATTCCTCATGCCTAAAGTTTACCTCTCCCCTCTTCCTCCATGCCAAACCCACCTTCTTTCTCTCCTCTCTACATCCAAAAGAGTTTTGGAGCTTGGTTGGTGCAATCTAGATAAGAGAAAGGCGAGTGAAAGCTAGAAGGCTGCACTGCTGCAAATGACGACTGCTGATCTTCAAAAGAAATTTTGAACGTCCTCCAGATCAGATCCAGATCTGATTTCTAGAGACATGATAGAGAAGAAGAGGATCTCCAGATCCAACTCAAGTGGATACCGATAGAGGCCAGGCACTTGCATGGCTAGATCCAGAACCTTCCACTGCATACAGGATCATCAACGGGTAATAGGATTACCCATATCAAGGTAAATTAAATTTGATTTAATTTATCTAGATTTTATTTTATTTCTAAAATAATAATAATCCAATCTAAAATATCTCAAATTTGATTAGGATCAAAGAGAAAAATTTTTAAAATATATCTCTTGATCTGATTAGATCAGAACGAACCTAATCCGGGAAATCAGGATTTCCCTTCATGTACTACATCTAAGAGCTCATTGGCTCTCTCATCTTTTTCTGGAAAACATGACTTGGACATTTTACCAAGAAGATAGGACTCATAGATTGGAAGTGATTCACAATCATTGACTTCGAGGATTCCATCTTGAGTCAACCTATTTATCCTATTCTTATTTATATAACCTAGCCTATAGTGCCATAAGTAGATATCTAATACACTATCTAATCTTGGATACTTGCCAGTAGAATAGACTACATTGACAGATTATGATAACATATGTGCACCATTGTTCAATTGTCCATAAAAAGTAGTAACACCATTCACAATGACACAAACTCATTTCTTTATTGAAATTTCATAATTGATCATGGCCAAAAGGCCAATAGAAATGATATTTAAAATAAAACTAGGATAGAAATGATAATGACTAAGAACAATGGTATGAGATTAAAATATAAGTTTCAAAATTTCTAAAGCTAGAATTAGAACTGGTCTTCCATCTCCAATGTTTAGGAATCTCTCGCCTTGCTCAAATCTTCTACTGACCTGTAACCCCTGCAACGAATTACAAATATGGTAAGGACTATCGGTATCCAATACCTAGTTAGTAATATCACAAATAAAGAAATTGCAAGGAGTTAACATGTAAATATCTTGCCCAGTAATAGCTTGCTTCTTTCTCTACCTGTTTGGATTCAAGGAGGTAATGTACTGAAGATAGTTCCTCTTCCAGTTCCTTCATTTCTTGCAAAAGAAGCATTCAGCTTGACTCTTATTGAGCTTGATTTTTTTGGTCTAGCCCCATACTGATATCCCAGCCTGAAGTTGCACCTTCTTTATTTTCTTCTTCTTATTCTTCTTTTCTTTTCTAAAGAGTCGAGAACCAGAAAATGAACCTCCCACTAAGTTCACCGACTCTTTATGAAGCTGGTGATCCTTCTTAAAGTTCTAAAGTAATCCAAGATGGATTTGATATTTTGAAATATAATATGGATAACCTGATCAGAGTTGACAGTTGAACTCTGAGGTATTCTATGAGCATTATGATCAAGGGGATGAATTATATGGAAACTATATTCGCATGGATTCTAGGGATGGTGTTCTACACCTTCGACCTATTCGACCGTTGGTATCATTGCTAGATGGTCACTTTGATTGTTACAAAAATTTATTCATGTGCTACCAACTTAGGTTCAGACCTATGAGGTCACCCACATTAGAGTTAACATTCTGATCGGATGGTTGATCCATGATTTAGAATCATTTTAGGGTTAAACGATCAATACGGTTGATGTTTGACCTAGCGCAAGTGTTACAGGAGGATCGATTAGCAATTTGATTGCTAATTGATTTAATTTATTAAGCCAGTAGGCTAAGATTAAGTCTAATTAAATATAGTTTAATTATATTTGGTTTGGACTTGATTGGATCAAATTCAATTGGTTTATTGGATAATCCAAGTGCAAGGAAGAACTAGTCCTAGTCTAACTAGGACTTGGGTCAACCCAATTTTTTAATTTGATTAAAAAAATAAATTAAAATTAAATTAAATTTAATCTAATTTAATTAAGCTCTTAAATGAGTTAGGGTCTTATTTAATTGGGTTGGTTTACTCTTATTTTTATTTAGTTAAAAGATCTTGTTTGACCAGGTCGAAATAGGAGTCCTAGTGTGACTAGGACTCCCTATCCTTGCACCACCTAATTCCTCATGCCACACCCCTTCTTTCTTCTCTTTTACATGAAAAATCTTCATGCCCCAAGCAATCTCATATCTCCCTTCTCTCTCCCTTTTTCTCATATGAAAATTTGTTTGTTGACCAAGTCAAAAGGGGAGATTGGTTTTGCTTTAGGATTCTATGAGATAGAATCTGAGTCAACCAAAAGACTTCCTTCCTTTCATGCCACCACCTCCCTATTTTCTCTCTCTATCTCTCATGGCATTCTTTGGCATTTGTTCCACCCTCCCTTTCTGGTCCATGGCAAAATAGTAAGGTGGGCGCGCCCAAGAGTTGGGCACCCCAACAACCTGCCATTTGGTGACTTTCCTATCTAGGTTTTTAACCTAACCTGAACTCTACATATCTCTTTATTAAAAAAATATTTTTTACTAAAATTTTTATGTATTGTATATATATTAGAGGTCTCTTTGGTGTAGAAAAATTAGAGAAAAACTCATCTAGGTCATGGAGATATTAAAAACACAAATCAGGCTGTCTAGAAAAAGAACAAAGTAGAAGAAGAGGATCTTCTTCTAGGGATTTTGTTCTAGATCTTTTCCTTCCTTTTTATGAGCCTTTTAGAGCTGTCCCAACATTATAAATCTTCTACCTTTTCTTTTGGTATTTTGGAGTATCCAAGTTTTAAAGAAGAAAGCATCGGATCGATCATGGAAGAGAGATCAGCACAGTGCTAGCATACTATGCTAATTTCCTGCATCAGGATCTCTGATCGTATTCATGGGCTTGTGTGGATGACTCCTAGAGGCCAGACATATGTGCAGCTCATGACTTCATCCTCAAGCCTGGATCAGCAAGTTAGAATGTCTAACTTGCTCAGGTAATAGATCTGATCTGTTATTTTATTGTTGCATTAGATGTAGTATAGATCTAGATTGATATGAACAACCTTTTCCCTCTTGTTTAATTTTTAATTTTTGATTTAAATATCATGCAATAATCATATAATAAAATTTTAAATCTAGGATATTTTAGATTAATTTTGATTGATTTTATTTTTTTGCTGTCTGATCTTGAAAAAATTTCAAGATCTAATCCTTAAACCCTAGATCTGGTTTCTTTAATTGGTATCAGAGCCTAGGTTCTTATTACATGATTTTTGTGTATGTTTAGATTATTTCTTAGATTAGATCTAATTTATAATCTAATTATTAAATTTAAAATTAAAAAATTTAGATCTCACGAACTACCATAAGGATGTCCTGCTGTAAGTTTTACCCCTTACAGTGAAAAGGTTGTCCTAATTTGTGATGATCTGATTCTAATCATAAATTTATTAGATTTGATCTAATTTTATTTATAATTTAATAGAGTTAAAATAATTTTAGATCTAAAAATAAAATATTTCTAGATTGCATGGACTACCATAAAGTTGTCCAACTATAAGGTTTATCCCTTATAGTGAATCAATTGTCCTAGTATGTGCTGATCTAAAATATTGATCATAAAATTTTAGATTAGATCTAAAAAATTTTATAATCTAATTAAAAATATTTTAATCTAATTTTAATCATCATAAATTTATTAGATTTAATCTAGAGAGATTTATGATTGATTATTATTTAAACTGTTTCAATTACATGTATCTATTTAGATTAGATCCAAAGTAGTTTTATATTATTTTACTTGCATATTGATTATGAATCAAACATGCAACTTGGTTGATAGAACCATATTGTCAAAATATTTTACAAACATGAAAATTATTTTTGAAAAGCCAAACCTCAACCCTCAGCCCAAAACTTAATTAAGAATTAAGAAGTTGTTTGATTAGGTTCTAGAATTGTAAATTGAAGATCCTATGACACGAATCATAACACATTGGGTTAATGGGCTAGTGGAGATTTGGTCCATTAATTAGGTTAGACCTAAGGTTAGACTAAGGAATAGACTGAATTAGAGAATTAACTAAATCTAATCAATTATTGTCTTAGATTAGATCAAGGATTCTCTAGATCAATTATAGTAGTTGTAGTTGGTCAAGTCCATGTCTTTAACAAGAAATAAATGGACTTGATTCTTGGCTAAGATGTCTAGTTTGAACTGTTAGGATGATCTAATTAAGACTAATTAAATCAATTGGTGTCTAAGGTAAGTTTGGCACATACGATCGATGGTCTTTAATTGGTAGCCCGCTTATCTGGCCATTTTTTATGGTGTCTAAGGCAAGCTTTGGAAGACCTTTCCACCAATCTCGCTTACTTGGCCTTCTTGGTGAGATTGAGCTTCGATCAGATCACTTGATACTTTGAGTTGGCCCATGTCAGCTAGGTAAATTAGTGTGACTGATTTAGGTGCTCCTAGACTAGCCTATTAGTGGTATCCCTTAAACTGACTTGGTGAAGCCAGTGGGAGGATCATGATAAGCTGGTTAATCTGACCAACTCACTTCTATAAATAAATCTTCTAATATTATTAGATTTCTAAAATAAAATAATTATATGATAACTAGATCATAGCCTCCCATTAAAGTAGATGATAATGGGATCATCACTTGGATAATCATTGGAGGCCCAAAGGCCTGATGCTCATCGATTGATGGAATTATCATTCGTTATATGATCTCTTAGATACATCTTTCTAAATGGTGGTCAGATGGGCCAACCAAAGTGGGGCCTGATCATTCATTGATTGGATGGGCCAAGTGTGGTCATGTTAATGGATAGACCTAACTGGATCCTTTTTTGAGAAGGCCAAAGCCAATTGATCAGGGCTCAGGACAAAATTTAATTACTAAAAATTATTTGGAGAAATAATTGATTATGAACCTATCCTTAGATATACATGGGTGGGCCAACTAAAGTTGGGCTTATGCACAGTCTATGAGGATTCTAGTACCCACTAAGGAATTAAGGTAATTCCTCGAATTGGAGATAGAGGCTACCAATTTGAATAAAATAGTAGAAGATCCTTTTGATTAAAGTTCAAAATTCTAGGTTTAATATATCAATTACTAATTAGGTTATATATTTTCTTTGTGCAGATATGGCCACTTTTCTATCGCTCCGATCATTGTTGGACAATGATAAGTTGGTAGGATCCAACTTTGGTAGCTGGTACCGAACATTGAAGATTGTCCTAGAGCATGAACAGATCCTATATGTGCTGATGGATCCTGCACCTAAGGAGCTAGGTGCAAATGCCCGTGGAAAAATTAGAGACACTTATCTGAAGTGGCTCAGTGATCGAACCACGGCATGCTACATTATGCTGGCTGTGATGAGCGATGAGTTCAGTCGCAGGTTTGAGACAGCTCAGTCAAATGAAATGCTCCAAGTGTTGGAGGATTCTTTTGGCACACCCGATGATGTTGAGAGGCACAAGACTAGTTGTGCCATCTTCAACGCTAGAATGCAGGTGGAGCCTCTGTCACTGATCATCTATTGTACATGATCAAGCTGATAGAGCACTTGAACAAGCTCGGCTTTTCCTTGCACAAACAACTTGGAAAAGATGCAATACTGAACTTGCTGCCCAAGTCTTATCTCTCATTGCTTATACATTATAGAATGTCAAAGTCTGAAGTTGACTACCATGGATTACTGGGGTTACTTCAAAACTTTGAGAAGGATCACCAGCTCCACAAAGAGTTGGTGAACTTAGTGGGAGGTTCGTCTTTCCGTTCTCGACCCTTTGGGAAGAGGAAGAAGAACAAGAAGAAGAAAGCCAAGAAGATGCATGTTCAGGCTAGGACGTCTGAGCAGGCTCAGATCCAAAAAATCAAGTTGGATAAGAGTCAAGCTGAATACTTCTTCTACAAGAAGCGGGGGCACTGGAAGAGAAACTGTCCTCAATATATTGCCTCCCTTGACCCAAATAGGCAGAGGAAGAAGCAAGCTATTGCTCGACAAGGTATTTATATGATAACTCCTTTCAATTTTTTTATGTATGATATTACTGACTGGATATTGGATACCGAAAGCTGAAAGCCCTTATCATATTTGCAATTCGTTATAGGTCAGTAGAAGATTCGAGCAAGGCGAGAGATTTCTGAACGTTGGAGATGGAAGACCAATTCTAGTTCTAGCTTTAGAAATTTTGAATATTATATTTGAATCTCATATTGTTGTTCTTAGTGCTTATCATTTCTGTCCTAGTTTCTTTTTAAATATCATTTATGTAAGCCTTTTGGCCATGAATAATTATGAATTTTTAATAAAGAAACAAGTTTGTAATGTCATTATGAATGGTGTTACTGCTTTCTATGGATAATTGAATAATGGTGTATATATGTTATCACAACTTGTTAATGTAGTCTATTCAACTGGTAAACATTCTAGATTAGATAATATGATAGATATCTATTTATGGCACTATAGGCTGAGTCATATAAACAAGAACAGGATAAGTAGGTTGGCTCAAGAGGGTTTTCTCGAACTTAGTGATTGTGAATCACTTCTAACCTGTGAATCCTGTCTACTTGGTAGAATGACTAAGTCATCTTTTACTGAAAAAGATGAGAGAGCCACTGAACTCTTAGGACTAGTACATACTGATGTATGTGGACCAATGAGTACTAGTACTAAAGGTGGATATATCTACTTCATCACATTCATAGATGATCTATCTAGATTTGGATATGTCTATCCGATGAAACATAAGTCAGATTCGTTTGAAATTTTCAAATGATTTCGAAGTGAAGTAGAAAAACAAACTAGAAAGAATGTTAAAACTCTTCGGTCTGATCGAGAAGGGGAATACCTTTCTGATGAGTTTCTTACATATCTAAAAGAGAATGGGATTCTCTCATAATGGACTCCTTGAGGAACACCACAGCATAATGGTGTATCTAAAAGAAGGAATCGGACTCCGTTAGACATGGTTCGATCTATGATGGGTTTTGCCAGCTTGCCGATCTCCCTCTTGGGATATACACTCGAATCGACTTGCTATCTTTTAAATAGGGTTCTAAGTAAATCTATGGTTAAAATTTTATATGAGATATGGATAGGACGTAAGCCAGCACTTTCACACCTCAGGGTCTGGGGCTACCCAGCTTATGTCAAATGAATAATTATAGATAAACTTGGACCTAGGTCTGACAAGTGCACATTTATAGGGTACCAAAAAGAGACCAAAGAATACTATTTCTACCATGCTGATGAACAAAAGATGTTCGTCAGCCTTAGGGCAACCTTTTTGGAAAAGAAGTTTCTTAGTGAAGGAACTGTTGCCTATAAGGTTGAACTTGATGAAGTTCAACAAGTAGAAAGTCCGACACAGAATGTCGAATCTAAGTCAAATTTGATCAGATTAGATTCAAAGCCTAGTGAATCCACACCATTAAGATGATCCGATAGAGTACCGCACCATTTGGATAGATACTATGGATTCTTGATCTAGGATGGTGATCCCATCGAACTCGATGAGAATAATGAGGATCCAATCACTTATATGGATGTGATGCAGAGATCCAACTCTGAGAAATGGCTAGAAGCCATGAGATCCAAAATGGATTCCATGAAGGTCAATGATGTATGGACATTAGTTGACTCATCTGAAGTACTTAAATCCATTGGGTATAAATGGATATTCAAAAGGAAAAGAGGCGCAGATGGAAAGGTGGAGACCTATAAAGTCCATCTGGTTGCCAAGGGGTATCGTCAATGTTATGGTATTGACTAGGACAAGACATTCTCTCTAGTGACGATGCTCAAATTCTTTTGGATAATGCTTGCGATAGCTGCCCATCTGGACTATGAGATCTGACAGATGGATATGAAGACAGCTTTCCTAAATGGAGAGCTAACTGAAGAGGTGTATATGATACAACCCGAGGGGTTCACATCGATAGATGAGTCTAAGATGTGCAGGCGTCAGAGATCCATTTATGGATTAAAGCAAGCATCTCAGAGTTGGAACATGTATTTTGATAAAGTGATCAAAATATATGGCTTCGTTAAGAATGGAGAAGAACCCTACATTTACAAATGGGCAAATGGTCTAGTAGTGGTATTTCTTTTTTTATACGTGGATGACATTCTCTTAATCGAAAATGACATCCTTGCACTACAAGGAATGAAAGTCTGGTTGTCATCACAGTTCTCTATGAAGGACTTGGGTGAAGCTTCCTACTTCCTAGGGATGAAGATCTATAGAGATAGATCTAAAAGGATGCTTGGTATATCCCAGTCCACGTACATAGAAACTATGCTAAAGAGGTTCAGGATGGAGAATTCCAAAAGGAGCAATCTCTCGATAGTCCAAGAAATTTCTCTCTCTAAGAAGGATTGTCTAACAACTCCTAAAGAGAGTGAGCGTATGAGTAGAATCCCATATATTTTGGCAGTGGGGTATATTATATATGCAATGACATGTACGAGATCGACGTGGCATACTCACTAGGAGTAGTGAGTAGATACCAGTCTGATCCTGGAGAAAATTACTGAAAGATGGATAAAACCATCCTTAAGTATTTGAGAAATACTAAGGATCAATTGTTGGTCTATGGTTAGACAAATCTAAAACTTATAGGGTTTACAGACTTCAGCTTTCAATCTGACCATGATGATAGTAAAAGTGTGCTGGGGTATATCTTTACTCTAAATGATAAAGCCATCTACTAGAAAAATTCCAAGCAGCATGCAGTGGCTGACTCTATTTACGAAGTAGAGTACATGGCAGTATCAGATGCAGCAAAGAAAGCTATGTGGCTAAGAAAGTTCACACTGAGCTCGGAGTAGCACCCTCCATTGATGGTCTAGTCCTGCTCTACTGCAACAACACTGGTGCCATAGCTCAAGCAAAAAAATCAAAGGCACACCAGTGGACAAACCACATTCTATGCTACTTTCATTTGGTCCGTGAGATCATGGATGGTGGTGACGTTGATCTTCAAAAGATCAATAAAAAGGAGAACCTAGCTGACCCCTTCAATAAAGCCCTGCTTGGCAATCCAAGAGTTCGACAACCATAAGTCGATGATGGGTATTAGATACTGTGCCGAGTGGCTTCAGGATAAGTGGGAGTTATTAAAAATTATATCCCAAAGCCAATCGTCAGCATGTTGATGGTTGAGATGTTGTAATTAATTTATTAATTAATAAAATTTTATGGCATCTTTCTTATCATAAATTTACATCTTCTAATGAACTTCATTGTTGTGATGAAGTCCTTACGACTATTTAGATTCGATAAAGAGAGGATTTATCAATTAGTCCTTAAATTTGTTCACGACCAAATGATAGGCTGTTAATTAGGACGACAGTGTCTATCGAGCATAGGTCGCTATATGCCATATAGGTTGATTATTCTCTTAACCAAAGAGTGTGGAGACATTGGTATGGCATATAGGTTAGATGTATGGATGCATCATCATTGAATGTGACTAACTCTAGAGCATTCTGCTTAAGTATCCCTTAGATCTAAGATCACCTTAGTGACTTGCAAGCAACTCACCGTGCTTTGGTTCCAGACTAACTAAATTTCTAATTCACCAATGGAAGGCTTTTGGTTACAGTCAAGTACTTGCAAAGTTAGAGTGTGATCAAGTTGGAATTGACCACTCCAAGAGTTGGAGAAGAATGTATCACTGTATTTCATTATAGCAAAACCTTAGCCAGGGTAATCCTTCAGATGGATTTGATATTTTAAAATACAATGTGGACAATCTGATTAGAGTTGACAGTTGAACTCTGAGGTGTCCTATGAGTATTATGATCAAGGGGAGGAATTATATGGAAACTATATCCGCATGGGTTCTAAGGATGGTATTCTACACCTTTGACCTATCTGGTTGTCGGGTATCATTGCTAGATGGTAACTTCTATTGGTATAAAAATTTATTCCTATGCTACCAACTTAGGTTCAGACCTATGAGGTCACACACATTAGAGTTCGCATTTCGATCGGATGGTTGATCAGCGATTTAGAATCATTTTAGGATTAAACGATCAATACGGTTGATGTTTGACCTAGTGCAAGTGTTGTAGGAGGATCGATTAGCAATTTGATTGCTAATTAGCTTAATTTGATTAAGCTAGTAGGCTGAGATTAAGTATAATTAAATATGGTTTAATTAGATTTGGTTTAGACTTGATTGGATCAAATCTAATTGGTTAATTGGATAAGCCAAGTGCAAGGAAGAACTAGTCCTAGCCTAACTAGGACTCGGGTCAATCCAATTTTCTAATTTGGTTAGAAAAATAAATTAGAATTAAATTTAATTTAATCTAATTTAATTAAGTTCTTAAATAGATTAGGGCTTTATTTAATTGGGTTGGTTTACTCTTATTTTTATTTGGTTAAATGATCTTGTTTGATCAAGTCAAAATAGGAGTCCTAGTGTGACTAGGACTCCCTATCTTTGCGCCACCTAATTCCTCACGCTACACTCCTTCTTTCTTCTCTTTTACATGAAAGATCTCCATGCCCCAAGCAATCGCACGCCTCCCTTCTCTCTCTCCTTTTCTCATATGAAAATTTATTTGTTGACCAAGTCAAAAGGGGAGATTGGTTTTGCTTTAGGATTCTATGAGATAGAATCCTAGTCAACCAAAAGACTTCCTTCCTTTCATGCCACCACCTCCCTATTCTCTCTCTCTCTCTCTATGTCTTATGGCATTCTTTGGCATTTGTTGCACCCTCCCTTGCTGATCCATGGCAGAAAAGTAAGGTGGGGGCACCCAAGAGTTGGGTGCCCCAATAACCTGCCATTTGGTGACTTTCCTATCTTCGTTTTTGACCTAACTTAGACTCTACATATCTCTTTATTTAAATAAAATTTTTTTACTAAAATTTTTGTGGATTGTAGACATTTTAATGATCTCTTTGGTGTAGAAAAATTAGAGAAAAATTCATCTAGGTCATGGAGATATTAAAAACATAAATCAGGATGTCTAGAAAAACAACAAAGAAGAAGAAGAGGGTCTTCTTCTAGGGTTTTTGTTCTAGATCTCATCCTTCCTTTTTGTTAGCTTTTGAGAGGTATCTCAGCATCACAAATCTTCTTCTTTTCCTTCTAATATTTTGGAGTATCCAAGTTTCAAGGAAGGCAGTATCAGATCGACTGTCGAAGAGAGATCAGTATAGTGCTAGGATACTGTGCTGATTTCCTGCATTAGGATCTCTAATTGTATTCGTGGGCTCGTGTGG
This sequence comes from Cocos nucifera, assembly GCA_006176705.1. Taxonomy (NCBI): domain Eukaryota; kingdom Viridiplantae; phylum Streptophyta; class Magnoliopsida; order Arecales; family Arecaceae; genus Cocos; species Cocos nucifera. The sequence goes on from QRFJ01005602.1 coordinate 53,562, forward strand.
ATGACTCCTAAAGGTCGGACGTATGTGCAGCTCATGATTTCATCCTCAAGCCCGGATCAGTAGGTTAGAATATCTAACTTACTCAAGTAATAGATCTAATCTGTTATTTTATTATTGCATTAGATGTAGTATAAATCTTGGTTGATATGATCAACCTTTTCTTTCTTATTTAATTTTTAATTTTTAATTTAAATACCATACAATAATCATATAATAAGATCTTAGATTTAGGATATTTTAGATTAATTTTGATTGATTTTAATCTTCCACTGTTTGATCTTGAAAAAGTTTCAAGATCTAATCCTTAAATCCTAGATCTAGTTCCTTCAGGAATAGTAGAGAAAAAATAGGAGAGGTGGCGGCATCTTTTGGAAAGAGTTTAGGTTTCTTAAGATTCTATCTCATAGAATCCAAAAACAAACAAACTACTACCTTTGACTTGGTCCTCCACCCAATTACCATATGAGAAAGAGAGGGAGAGAGGAGGCATGTGTGAAGATCAAGGAGAGAGGTTTTGTCGCACAAAATAAAGAGAGAAAGAGGGCATGGGGCGTGGAGGGCTAAGATGGCGCAAGGTGGAATCCTAGTCTCACTAGGATTCCATTTATGACTTGGTCAAACATGATTTCTCAAACCAAATTAAATCAAAACCAAGTCAACCAAATTAAATTAGATTCTAACCCAATTAAAAATTTAATTAAATCAAATTTAATTTTGATTTAATTTTCTAATCAGAAATTGGGTTGACCCATGTCCTAGTTGAACTAGGACTAGTTTTTTCTTGCACTTGGCTTCTCCAATAAGCTAATTGAACTTGATTCAATCAAGTTCAAACTAAATCTAATTAAATTATATTTTATTAGACTTAATCTTAACCCTCTAGCTTAATCAAATTATGCTCATTAGCAATCTAATTACTAATTGATCCTCTTGCAATGCTTGCACTAGGTTAAACATCAATCGTATTGATTGTTTAACCGAAGAACGATTCTCGATCTTTGATCAACCATCCGATCAGATCATAAGCTCTAATATGTGTGACCTTATAGGTCTGAACCTAAGCTGGTAGCATATGAATAGATTTCTATACCAATCAAAGTAACCATCTAGCAATGGTACCCGATGATCGGATAGGTCAAATGTGTAGAACAAAATCCTTAGAACCCATGTAGATATAGTTTTTATATAATTCATCTCCTTAACCAAAATGCTCGTAGGACACCTCAGTGTTCAACTATCAACTCTGATAAGGTTATCCACATTGTATTTTAAAATATCAAATCCATCTGATGGATTATCCTAGCCAAGGTTTTGCTATATTGAAATATCGTGATACATTCTTCTCTAACTCTTAGAGTTGTCAATTTCATCTTATTCATATACCGACTTTGCAAGTACTTGACTATGCCCAGAAGCCTTTCAGTACTAAATTAGAAATTTAGTTAGTCCGGTACCAAAGCATAGTGAGTTGCTTGCAAGTCACTAAGGTGATCTCAGATCTAAGGGATACTTATACCTATATTCCATCAGAGATATTCTCGACAGCAGAATACTCTGGAGTTGGTTATATTCAATGATGATGTACCCATATATCTCACCTATATGCCATACTAGTATCTCCATACTCCTTAGTTAAGAGGACAACCAACCCATATGGCATACAGCGACCTATGCTCGATAGATGCTGTTGTCCTAATTAACAGTCTATCATTTGGTCATGAATAAGTTTAAGGACTAATCGATAAATTCTCTATTTATTGAAGATAAATAGTCCTAAGGACTTCATCACAATAATAGAGTTTGTTAGAAGATGAATACTTTATGATGAAAAATATCAAAAATATATTTTATTTATTAATGAATTAATTAGAGATATAATGTAGCTCAACCATCAATAGACTGATGATTGACTTTGGGACACATTTTCCAACAGGAGCCTCTATCACTGATCATGTATTTTACATGATCGAGCTGATAGAGTGATTAAGCAAGCTCGGCTTTTTCTTGCATATACAGCATAGGAAGGATGTAATATTGAACTCACTATCGAAGTCTTTTCTCCTATTCCTCACTCATTTCTTAATGACAAAGCCTGAAGTAGACTACCATGGATTACTAGAGTTGCTTCAGAATATTGAGAAGGATCATCAACACCACAAGAAGTCAATGAACTTAGTGGGAGGTTCATCTTCTAGTTCTCAACCCTTTAGAAAAGGAAAGAAGAATAAGAAAAAGAAAGCAAAGAAGGTGCAAGTTCAGGCTGGGACATCTGTATAGGACCAGACCAAAAAGATCATGCCCAATAAGAGTCAAGATGAATGCTTCTTTTGCAAGAAGAGAAGGCACTGAAAGAGAAACTGTCCTTAATACATTGCCTCCCTAGATCCGAACAGGCAGAGAAAGTAGTAAGCTATTGCTGGGCAAGATATTTATATCATAACTCCTTGCAATTTCTCTATTTATGATTATACTGACTGGGTATTGGATACCAGTAGCCCTTACCATATTTCCAATTCATTACAGAGATTGTAGGTCAGTAGGAGATTCGAGCAAGATAAAAGGTTTCTCAATGTTGGAGATGGAAGATCAGTTATAGTCCTAGTTTTAGGAATCCTAAAATTTGTATTTGAGTCCCATACCGTTGTTCTTAATGATTGTCATTTCTATCCCAATTTTTTTTAAATGTCATTTTTGTAGGCCTTTTGACCAAAAATGATTATAAAATTTTAATAAAGAAATAAGTTTGTAATATCATTATGAATGGTGTTACTATTTTTTATGGATATTTGAACAATGGTATGCATATGCTATCACAATCTATAAACGTAGTCTATTCAACTGGCAAGCATCCTAGATTAGACAGTGTGTCAACTATCTATTTATGGCACTATAAGCTAGGTCCTATGAATAAGAATATGATAAATAAGTTAACTCAAGTGGGAATCCTCAAAGTTAGTGATTATGAATCACTTCCAATCTATGAGTCCTATCTTCTTGGTAAAATGACCAAGTCATCTTTTACTGGAAAAGATGAGAGAGCTACTGAGCTCTTAGTCTAGTACTTACTGATATATGTGGACTAATGAGCATAAGTACCAGAGGTGGATATTTTTACTTCATCACTTTCATAGATGATCTATCCAGATATGGATATGTCTATCTGATGAAACACAAGTCGGATTTATTTGAAATGTTCAAATGATTCCAAAATAAAGTAGAAAAATAAACTGAAAAGAGTATTAAAACTCTTCTATCTGACTGATGAGGAGAATACCTTTTCGATGAGTTTCTCACAAATCTAGGAGAGAAAGAGATTCTCTTCTAATAGACTCCTTTAGAAACACCACAACATAATGGTGTGTCTAAAAGGAGGAATTGGACTCTGTTAGACATGATCTGATCCATGATGGATTTTGCCAGCTTGCCGACATCTTTCTGGGGATATGCACTCAAATTATCTTGTTATCTATTAAATAAGGTTCCAAGTAAGTCTATAATTAAGACTTCATATGAGATATGGACAAGGTGTAAGCTTGCACTTTCACACCTTAGGGTTTGGGGGTGTCCGGCTTATATCAAATGGTTAGTTATAGATAAATTTGGTTCTAGGTTTGATAAGTGCATATTTATAGGATACCCAAAAGAGACCAAAGGATACTATTTCTATCATGCTGATGAATGAAAGGTATTCATCAGCCTTAAGGTAACCTTTTTGGAAAAGAAGTTCCTTGGTGAAGGAATTATTGCCTCTAAGATTGAGCTAGATGAAGTTCAACAGGTAAAAAAATTGACATCTTTAGTTGAACCTGAATTGGATTTGATTAGATTAGATCTGAAGCCTAGTATACCGGCACCATTAAGGTGATCCGATAGAGTACTGGATCATCCAAATAGATACTATGATTTCTTGGTCTGGGATAGTGATCCCATTGAACTCGATGAGAATAATAAGGATCCAATCACCTATATGGGTGCTATGCAGAGATCTAATTATGAGAAATGGCTTGAGGTCATGAAATTCAAAATAGAATCCATGAAGGTCATGATGTGCGGACATTGGTTGATCCACCAGAAGGTGTTAAATCCATTGGATGTAAGTAGGTCTTCAAAAGAAAATGAGGTGTAGATGGGAAGATGGACATCTATGAAGCCTGTCAGGTTGTCGAGGGGTATCATCAACATTATGGTATTGACTATGATGAGATGTTCTCTCCGATGGCAATGCTTAAATCTATTCAGATAATGCTTGTGATAGCTGCCCATCTAGACTATAATATCTGATAGATGGATGTGAAGACAACTTTTCTAAATAGAAAGCTGACCGAAGAGGTGTATATGATACAACCTGAGGGATTTATATCCATAAATGAGTACAAGGTGTGCAAGCTTTAGAGATCTATTTATGGATTGAAGTAGACATTTTAGAGTTGGAACATGCATTTTGATAAGGTGATCAAAATGTATGGCTTCAATGAGAATAGAGAAGAGCCCTACATTTACAAATAGGCAAATAATTCAGCAATGGCATTCGTTGTCTTGTATGTGGATGACATTTTCCTAGTTGGGAATGACATCCCCATACTGTAGCGAATAAAAGTTTGGTTATTATCTCAGTTCTCCATGAAGGACTTGGGTGAAGCATCTTACATCCTAGGGATAAATATCTATAGGGATAAATTTAAAAGGATACTTGGATTATCCCAGTCTGCATACATAGATACTATGTTAAAAAGTTTCAGCATGAAAAATTCCAAAAAGAGCTATCTTTCGATAGATCATGAAATTTCTCTCTCTAAGAAGGATTGTTCGACAACTCCTAATAAGAGAGAATGTATGAGTAGAGTCCCATATGCTTCGACAGTGGGATCTATCATGTATGTTATGACACGTACGAGACCAAATGTGGCATAGTCACTAGGAGTAGTGAGTAGATACCCGTCTGACCCTAGAGAAAATCACTAAAAAATGGTTAAAGACATCCTTAAGTATTTAAGAAATACTAAGAACCAATGGTTGGTTTATGGTGAGTCAAATATAAAACTTATGGGGTTTATAAACTCCAACTTTCAATCTGATCATAATGACAGTAGAAACGTGTCAGGATATATCTTTACTCTGAATGGTGGAGCTATCTACTGAAAGAGTTTTAAGTAGCATATTGTGGTAGACTCTATTTGCGAAGTAGAATATATCGCAGCATCAGATATCATGAAGAAAGCTATGTGGCTGAGAAAGTTTATCAACGAGCTTGGAGTAGCACCCTTCCTAGATGGTTCGGTCCTGCTTTACTACGACAGCACTGGTGCCATAGCTCAGGCAAAGGAACCAAAGGCACACCAATGGATGAAGCATATTTTGTGCTACTTCCACTTAATCTGGGAGATCATTGATCAAGGTGACGTCGACCATCAAAAAATCGATGGAAAGAAAAACCTAGCCGACCCTTTCACCAAAGCCCTCATGATAAAGGAGTTAGACAACCACAAGTCAAAGATGGGTATTAGATACTATGCCGAGTGGCTTAGGATAAGTGAGAGTTGTTGAAAAATATATCCCAAAGCCAATCGTCAGCTTATTGATAGTTGAGCTATATTATTATTGCAATTAATTTATTAATTAATAAAATATATTTTTAACATTCTCATCATATGTTTTCATCTTCTAACTAACTTCATTATTGTGATGAAGTCCTTAGGACTATTTAGGCTTGATAAAGAGAACATTTATCGATTAGTCCTTAAAACTATTCATGACTAAATGATAGACTGTTAATAAGAACGATAGTGCCTATCAAGCATAGGTCACTGCATACCATATAGGTTGGTTGTCCTCTTAACCAAGAAGAATGGAGACACTGGTATGGCAATAGGTGAGATGTAGGAGTACATCATCACTGAACATGACTAACTCCAGAGCATTCTGCTATCAGGAATGTCTCTGATGGGATATAGGTATAAGTATCTCTTAGACCTGAGATCTTCTTAGTGACTTGCAAGCAACTCACTGTGCTTTGGTACTAGACTAATTGAATTTTTAATTTAGTAATGGAAGGCTTCTGGGCACAGTCAAGTACTTACAAACTCAGTGTGTGATCAAGATGGAATTGACCACTCCAAGAATTGAAGAAGAATGTATCACTATATTTCAATATAGCAAAATCATGGTCAGGATAATCCATGAGATGGATTTGATATTTTGAAATACAATATGGACAACTTGATCAAAGTTGATAGTTGAACTTTGAGGTATCCTATGAGCATTTTTGTCAAGGAGATGAATTATATGAAAACTATATCCACATTGGTTTTAAGGATGCAGTTCTACACATTCGACCTATCCAACTGTGGGATACCATTGCTAGATGGTTACTTTGATTGGTATAGAAATTTATTCTTATACTCTCAACTTAGGTTTGGACCTATGAGGTCATACACATTAAAGTTTACGATCTGATTAGATGGTTGATCAATGATTAAGGATCGTTCTAAGATTAAATGATCAATATGATTGATGTTTAACCTAGTATAAGTATTATAGGAGGATTAATTAATAATTTGATTGCTAATTAACTTAATTTGATTAAGCCAAAGAGCTAAGATTAAGTTTAATTAAATATAATTTAATTAGATTTAGTTTGGGCTTGGTTGGATCAGGTCCAATTAGTTTATTGGATAAGCCAAGTAAAAGGAAGAACTAGTCCTAGTTCAACTAGGAGTTAGGTCAACCCAATTTCTTAATTTGATTAAAAAATTAAATTAGCATTAAGTCTAATTAAATATAATTTAATTAAGTTCTTAATTAGTTTAGGACCTAATTCAATTGGGTTGAACTAATTTTGGTTTGACTTGGTTTGAGAAACCATGTTCGACCAAGTCAAAATAAGAATCCTAGTGAGACTAGGAACTTCCCTCCTTGCGCTACCTTAGTCCCAATGTCCCTATGCCTTTGTGTGACAAAAACCCCCTCTCCTAGTTATCTCATGCATGCCACTTCTCTCCCTCTTTTCTCTTATGGCAATTTATTGTGGACTAGGTCAAAGGAGGAAGTTTGAATATGTTTTGAATTTTTTCTTAGATGGAGTTTTAGGAAACAAAAACTCTTCCCATGCATGCCACCCTCCTCTTCCTTTTTCTCTCCTTTTGTTTGGTAGAAAGGGAGGAATTTTGTATGAAAATTCTAGGTGGTCCGTGCCTAAAACTTAGGAGAAGGCATCCAAGTGTTGGGCACCCCAACTTGTTGCCTATTTTGGTCTTTCCTAGTCTAAGAATTTGACCTAACAAGGACTCCTCTATATCTCTCTATATAGGATAAATTTTGGGTTGATTTTTGGAAATATTCCATACCATTGAGAGACCTTGGGGGCATATAAAAATTAGGAAGAAAGAGTATTGGGGCATGGGGATTTCATAGACACAAAAATAGGTGTCTAAGTGAGAGAATAGAGAAGAAGAGGGTCTTCTTTTAGGGTTGTCTTGTTCATCTCTTTTTCTCCTCCTTTTTGAGATTATTTGAGAGCATCTCAAATCAGTAATCTCTCCTCCTTCTTCTTGTCTTTGAAAGATTCTAAATCCAAAAGAAGAAAGTACTGGATTGACTGTTAAAGAAGGATCAATACAATACTAGCATACTATGTTGATTTTCTGCGTAGAACTTCTGATCGTATTTCGTGGGCTCGTGTGGATGACTCCTAAAGGCTAGACATGTGTGTGGCTCGCAACATCATCCTTAAGCTTGGATCAGCAAGTTAGAACATCTAACTTGCACAAGTAATAGACCTGATCTATTTTACATACCTGCATTAGATGTAGTATAGATGCATGTTGATGTGATCAACATGTTTTATTTTCTTTCTTATGTTTGATTTTTGATTTAATGTCATGCCATAATTATGTGTTAGGATATTTGATCTAAGGTATTCTATAATATTTAAAATTAATTTTGATTAATTTTTAGTCTTTCGCTGCCTGATCTTGAAAAAGTTTTAAGACTAGTCCTGAAACCCTAGATCTAGTTCCTACAACCTACCTCTTTAGGGCTTCTTCAAGAATCCTAAGGCAGCAACACTAGAGAGATGAGAGAAGAGAGATTGAGGAAGAAAAGATTGGTATTCATTGCACATTATGATACCCTAATACATCCTATGTATTTGTACATAGATATTAGACCCGACCAAAAACTCTCCTAGCTAATCCAATACATGAAAGCACTCACCAAGCCCATGTACACCCATGTCTCCCATGCTATCATCTTCTAGATCTAAACCCAATCCATACATGAGTTAGCCACCTTAGGATCTTATAAACTAGGCCTTAAGATCCATTGGATTAGTTCCAATTTAAGATCAAATAAAAAATCCATGCTGTTCTATATGCCATCATCCAGTCGACTCTATCAAAAGCCAAGCTGGCTTAACTGTGTCTCACCCTAACCCTAACTTCTGTATGCTTGAGATAGCTGGCTCAATTGTGCACCTAGCCGGCTTGGGCTGACTGCATATCTAAGCCAGCTTGCCTATATGTCAGCCCCTTGTCTTGGCTAATTCTTCTCCTGACTATGATCCTTTGCTCCACCCTGTGTCTTAGGTCTCCAGAGCACCATTCAAGCCCCTCAAGGTCCTCAACACTTGGACCTCAAGTATGTGGAGAGCTATAGACATTCTTTATCTTAGGATAACTCCTGTCCTAGCCCTAGGACTCACACCCATCCTAATCTCTTGGAACTAACATCCTAGTCCCTCTTGTAGCCTTCCAAGATTTGGGAGCACCACAAATCCTAACAATCCTATCTTGGTGCCCTAAGACTTGGCAAATTCCTTGGCAATGCCCTCCTATACGATCCCACTATCGCAGTGCACCTTGACAAACCCTTATGCAAATATCACCTCCACCAATCCTCTCTAGTTGCTGTGCATCCTTGGAGACCTTTAGGATGACCGCCTCTATAGCTGAAGATCATGGCTTACTCTTCTACACCACCCTAAAAAGTATAGGAACCCTTTTGCTTGGCGGCTGCACTAAATATCTTGGACTTTCATTAAGATCCTACAACATTCCTATATCGGCACTCCCTGCATGTCCCAACATGGTCTCCTCAGAAGTTCGCCAGTCTTTCCCACAAATGCTGCTCCACCTAGAATTGTGCATCTCCTATGTTGGTACTAGAATATTGATCCTCTTATACTCTTCTGCTCTCAACTCGTGTCACATCTCCATCGATGAAGCCACCTCTGCTCGGTGCTCCACCAGAAATCAAAGTTTGCCTGATGCTGTAGAAGATTTTGACTCTGTAACCGTGTCACATGAGGCCAACCATTCACTGTTGCACTGCTGGGTATATTGCTACACCCCGAACACCATCACTACTCCTTCGAATCCTTCGCACTCTGTAGATTCCTCCATACCCATCTCAGATATCTTTACAACCCACAGGCACCTCCGAAACCCACGAGCTAATCCAACTCTACTGAATCCAGTGATTGAATCCTAGAAAATTTCATCCTAGTACTTTTTTTCTTCTATCCCTGTACCAACCATCGCTTCAGTTGCGCCCAAAGAAACTACAGCTCAAATCCTATCTAGGGCTCAGACCCACCTATCTCATGCTGAGGCTCTTGAGACTCCCTACACTTCTTGAGACCTGCTTCGGGTCTCCTTGAGATGCCTCCTGATACTTTTTGCTAAGACACATCCCTCGCACTACAAGAAAATAGGATTTTAGCAATCGAAAAATCAATCGCTAAAAACCAAAAATCGATCTCTAATAATTTAGCCATCGATTTTATGACCAAAAACTTTTGGTTGCAAAAAGGCTGGTTGGAAATACTTTTCGATCATTTTTTTCTGCTGCAAAATCTAGCTACCGCTTTACCGATCCAAAAAAATTATTAAAATTTAGAAAAATTAAAATCTTGCGATTGATTTTCCAACCAAAAAATTGATTACTAATTTCTAAAAAAATTATAAAAAAAATAAATAATCCAATTTATAAAAATTAAAAATTTATAAAAACATTTGTTTCTAATTTCTAAAAAGAAAAATTTATAAAAAAAATTTATAATTTTTTTTTGATTCTCAAATAGATCAAAAATTTGATCATAAATTTTTTGAAAAATACTTTTTAAGAAAAAAAAATAATCACAAAATCAATCACTAAATTAATGAAAAAATATTAAATTAAAAATTTAAATATTAATCTATCAAAAATTTAATAATAATTTTTTTAAAAAAATATTTTTTTAAAAAAATGATCATAAAATTGATCACTATTTTTTTAATTTTTTTTAAAAACAAAATCGATCACTATTTTTTTAAATATTTTTTATCAATAAAATTGATCCTAATTATTTTTAAATATTTTTAATTAAAAAATTGATTGCAAAATTGATTGCTATTTATTTTTTATGATATTAAAATTTTTAAAATCAATTACAAAATTGATCACTACTTTTTATTTAATATTTTAAATTTATATATATATATATATTTTATAAAATAATAAATTATTAATATTTTTAGATTATTTTTTAATATTTTATTTTTAATATTTTTTCCTCATCCTCCTCCCATTCGCCTTCAACATTTCGCCTCCACACCATGCTCATCCGCCAGCATTGCCGCCCTCCGATCTCCCACACCCCACCCCCCGTGTTGCCCCCTGACCACCTGCACTGCCCACCGATTGTCGATCGCTTGGCTCCCCCCAAGCCACCCGCACCAACCCTCGACTGCCTGCCCTGCCCCCCGACCACCCACACTACCCTTGGCCCCCTGGCACCTCCTTCCCCGTCCGCCCTGACCCTGGGCCACCCGCACGCCCGTTGCCCCCGACTGCCCGCACTGCCCCCGTTCCCCTGACGGTGGAGATCGCGATAGGTGGCGGCAAAGAGAAGGGGAAGGGGAGCCATTGCGCGGCCGACAAGGAGGGAAGGGGAGGGGGCATCGCAGGCCGGGAGGGATGGGGCCATCGCAATGAGTCGATGAGGGGAGGCCATCATGGTGATCATGGGAGGGAAGGGGGGCCGTCGTGTAGGTCGGTGAGGGGAGGTCATCATGGGTAGTAATCGAGGAGAGGAGGGAGGGCCGTCGTGGTTGGTCGACAACGGAAGGCCATTACTGGTGGTCTTTGGGGAGGAGGCCTGTCACGGGCAATCACCTAGAAGGGGAGGTCGGGCCAGGGAGAGGAAGATGGGCATCGGGGGCGGCTAGAATGGGGATGGGTGTTGGGATTATAAAGTTTTTTTTCTTTTCTTTTTAAAAAATAATCGAGTAAATCACCAAAAAAAATGGTGCCAACTAAAATTTTTAAAATTTAAATTTATGATTGATTTTTTGGTTGCAAAAAAAAAAAAAATTCTACAATCAAAAAATTAGTGGAAAAATACCAAAATTATTTTTTTAATTTAAAATAATTTAAAATTTTTTTGATCAAATTTTTGTTTGCAAATTTTTTGACCAAAAAATTGATCAAAAAATATTAAAATTACTACTTTTTTATTTAAAATAATTTAAAAAATTTTTGATCTATTTTTTTATTAAAAATTTAATTTTTTCCAACCATATTTTTTATCATAAATTTTTTGATTGAAAAGTTGATCAAAAGATGCCAAAATTATTTTTTAGTTTAAAATAATTTATAAACTTTTTGATCAATTTTTCAATCAAATTTTTGACCATAAATATATTTTGTAACTAAATATATTTTTTTATTTTTTTCTAAGTATGGTATAATTTTAGAATTTAAAGTTCATCTTCATCATTCATTATCTAAATAATTATCATTAGAGTATCATCATAAAAGATCAGTTCGATCTGGTAGCCCTAGCTATGTTGATCAATAAAATTTGATTTCGATGGCCTTGAATGATCGTATGATAATCTGATAAGTAGAGATTACTAAAAACTTGCAACGATGATCTCGGTGATATTTGTAGCATACTATCAAAATTTTACTTCAATCTGACATCATTATTATTTTCAATTTAGCATGAGATGATTTGGATCATTAAATAAAAAATGAGTGATCAAAAGGCCAAGCAACATTCGATTGTAAGATAATTTTTTAAATAAATGATCTTTACTACTATTTTAATTATTTATATGGTGGTGCTCATAAAATCGAAACTCCGTGTATACAATCCATCAAAGTTAAGCGAATCTTACAAAAGCACATGTATAATTACTTTAGGACTTTATGAATGAGTATCAAGAAACATATAGTTTTAGATTGTCTGTATATGCATAGTTTGAATTTTATGATCACCACCATATAAATAATCAAAGTAGTTGCAAAGATTATTTATCCAAAAAAATCATCTTATAATCAGATGCTACTTGGCCTTTTGATCCCTCATTTTTTATTTGACGGTCCAAATCATTCCATGCTAAATTGATCATGATAATGATATCCAATTGAAGTAAAATTTTAATAGTATGCTACAAATATTATCGAGATCATCATTACAAGTTTTAGAATCCATCAGTAGTCTCAATCTATTAGATCATCATATGATCATTCGTAGTCCTCGAAATCAAATTTTATTGATCGATAAAGCTAGAACTACCGAATCGAGCTAATCTTTTTTGATGAAACTCTAATGATGATTATTTAGATAATAAATAATGAAGATGGATTTTAAATTCTAAAATTATATCATATTTAGAGAAAAATAAAAAAAATTATATTTAGTTATAAAATACATTTATGAATGAAAAATTGATCAAAAAAAATTTATTTTATGATCAAAAAATTGATCGATAAATTTTCAAATTATTTTTTAATTAAAAATAATTAATTTTGGTATTTTTTGATTAAATTTTTTGATTAAAAATTGATTAAAAAATTTTAAATTATTTTGAATTAAAAAAATAATTTTGGCATTTTTTGATCAATTTTTTAGCCAAAGAAATATGACCAAAAGTTTTATGCAAAAAAATTAATTTTTTGACCAAAAAATAATCAAAAAAATTTTAAATTATTTTAAATTAAAATAAAAAATTTGGCATTTTTTAATCAATTTTTTGATCAAATAATTTCCAACCAAAAATTTAGTTAGAAAAATTAATTTTTTGATAAAATATTGATCAATTTTTTTTAAAATTATTTTAAATTAAAAAAAAAATTTGATATTTTTTGATCAAATTTTTTATTAAAAAATTTACAACCAAAAATTTGGTTAGAAAAAATTGATTTTTCCATCAAAAAATTGGTCAAATTTTTCTTTGAATTATTTTAAATTTAAAAAAAATAATTTTGGCATATTCCAATCAATATTTTGATCAAAAAATTTGCAACTAAGATTTTGATTATAAAATTGGTTGTAAAATTTTACAAAATTAATATTTTATAAACTTACTTTTATATTCAAATTTTTTGATGCAAAATTGATCATAAAATTATAATTTTATGATCGATTTTGCAATCAATATTTTTCGATCTCTATATTAATTTTTCTGATAATCAATTATAAAAATTTTGATTGCAAAATCAAGAGAGAGATTATGCTGGGCTTTATGACTTGTATTCTCAATGATCATTCATAGGACTTCTCTCATCTACCGAGTAGATGATTCCTCTGAGCTTGCAATTAAAATTCCTACAATGAAACATGCTATAGCCAACATATACTTAGGATTTCGAATGGCGAGGAGTACGAGTCATGTGTAGTCAACTATAACAACCCTTAAGTGAACTGTTGATGCCACCTCAGGTCAAGACACAGACACACTACTGCAGGCTTCAAGCCAAGTCATCGACGAGAAGGTAGACTTCCTCTGATCGAGGTGGTCATGCTCAGTGCCCTCACTTCTCTAACGAGTTTTGTACTCCTCACTCCACGTGTCTCTACACCAATAGACTCAAGACTCATCTACTATAAAGAAGTGATTGTACACCAACCTTCTAGATCTAGTCACCATCCTCCATGATGATCCCTATGGTTAGGACATTTATGAGTTAATAAGTGAAAATTCATGTTCTTAAATTTTGAACTCTTGAAAAATAAGAATTATCATTAACCATTAACTCCATTGGAATGTATCACAGACACTAAATACACATTATGATAGAAAATAATTTATTTAATTATTTATAGTTAAAATTATAATTTTATCCTTAGAAGTGTACAATAAGTATCAGTCAATTCTGGTGAGAAAGTCTAACAAGTACAACGAGCTAAGGACCAATTGGAACCAAATCAGGCTGAGCCAATAAGAACACTACCTCCTCCACCTCATAGATCGAAAAGAGTTTTTCATCCCCCTGAAAGATACTTAGGTATTATTTCAGAGGAAGTAAAGAAAATATTCCTCGTAGGTAATGGTGCTCATGGTGATGATCCCAAAACCTACAATGAGGCGATATCAGATATCGACTCCGAGAAATGGCTAGAGGCAATGCAGTCAGAAATTAACTCAATGCACTCAAACCAAGTCTGGACCTTGGTAGATCCACCAGAAGGTATAGTACATATTGGATGTAAATGGATCTTCAAGAGAAAGATTGGTGCAGATGGGAATTGTGGAGACATTCAAGACCTAGAGCTTAGTGGCAAAAGATTATAGTCAATGTGAAGGAATTGACTATCAGGATACTTTTTCCCCAGTGGCTATGCTAAAATCCATCGCAACATTGCTTGCCGTTGCTTCAGCCTATTTCGATTATGAAATATGATAAATGGACATGAAAATGGCATTCTTAAATGGATATCTTGAGGAAGATATCGTATATGAACAGTCCGCTAGATTTTCACATCCAGTGATACTGAATCACAAGTTTTTGCGCTGGCAGAGTCCATATAGGGACTTAAGCAAGCATCTCAGAGCTGAACACTCATTTCAATGATGTGATCAAAAAGTTTGGTTTCATCAAAAATGAAGAGAAACCGTGTGTCTTCAAAAAGGTCAGTGGGAGCGCTGTTGTCTTCCTCGTATTGTACGTGGATGACATCCTCCTTATTGGGAATGATATTCCCATGTTGACGACAGTCAAAAATATGGTTGTCCAAGAAAATCCTCCATGAAAGACCTAGGTGAAGCATCCTTTATTATAGGAATTAAGGTTTATAGGGATAGACCGAATAGGATGCTAGGACTTTCACAGAAGATGTACATTGAGGAAGTACTAAAGAGGTTTAGTATGGAAAACTCTAAGAGGGGATTAATACCCTTCAGACATGGTATTCATCTTTCCAAGAAGATGTGCCCTAGCACACCTGAGGAAATAGAACGCATGAGCAAGATCCCTTATGCTTCTACAATAGGGAGCCTCATGTATGCCATGCTATGTACATGACCTGATATAGCCCATGCTGTGAGTGTCACAAGCAGATATCAGTCAAATCCAGGTGAAGAACACTGGACTTCTGTGAAATGTATCCTTAAGTACTTAAGAAGAACTAAGGATGTGATGTTGGTCTTTGGTAATAGAGAACTCCAAGTCCAGGGATACACAGACTCGGATTATTTGTCCGATGTAGATGATCGAAAGTCGACATCTAGGAGCCTATTTTTGTGCAATGGTGGTGCTGTCAGCTGAAAGAGTTCCAAGCAAACCGTGATAGCAGATTCCACTATGGAAGCAGAATATATCGCTGCATCAGAGGCTGTGAAGGAAGCATTCTGGTACAAGAAGTTTGTTGCAGAAATTGGAATAATGCCATTAGATGTCATTCCCCTTTACTGCGACAACAATGGCACCATAGCCCTTGCTAAGGAGCCGAGGTCTCACCAAAAATCCAAGCACATTGAGCGGTGATACCACCTCATCAGCGATTATCTCGAGAAGGGTTACGTCGAGGTCAAGAGAGTCGACTCCGTAGATAATGTGATGACTCGCTTACAAAGCCATTGGGCCAACAGAAGTTCGAAGCCCACCTTGAGAAGATGGAACTTAGACTTGTAGCCAATTGGCTTTAGGACAAGTGGAAGATTGTTAGATATATGTACCCTAGAAGCCAAAATTGGTTGACACTTATAATACACTTCTAGGGGCAGAATTATAATTTTGACTATAATCAATAAAATGGGTTATTTTCTATCACATATGTATATTTAGTATCTGTGATACATCCTTTGAGTTAATGGTAATGATAATTCATATTTTTAAGAGTTGAAAATTTAAGACATGAATAATCATTATTAACTCATAAAATGCTCCCAACCATAGGATCATCACGAGGATGGTGATTGATCTGGAAGGTTGGTGTACAATCACTTCTCTTTAGTATATGAGTCTTGAGTCTACGATGTTGAGACATCGAAGCGAGAGTATAGGTACTCGTTAGATAATGAGGGCACTGAGCTTGACCACCTCGAGTGGTCATCAGGAAGTCTACCTTCTCATCAATGACCGACTCGATGCTGTAGTGGTGTGTCTGGTTCTTTGACCTGAAGTGCATCGGTAGCTCACCTTGAGGGTGTTATAGTTTGACTACACCATAACTCAGTCTCCTAGCCATACAAAACCCTGAGGTGTATGTTGGCTATAGCTTGTTCTTTGTAGGAACTGGATTGCATCAAGATGGAATCTATCTATCTCGGTGGTAGAGGAGCAGCCCTATGATGATCATGAGAATTAAGTCCAGAAGCCCATGGCCATGGTAGAGTGAAATAATAGAAAGAGTTTCTATTTAGGTTTTCACATTGGACTTGAATCAAATGATTACATCATATGACAGAAACCAGGGTTTGACGAGTTCACCTTAACCCTAATCTGATCGGAGCTCAAGATAGGTGAACTTAATCACACAGGTAGCTGCACCAAGAGGTTCGCATTCAGCTCTGATGGGTTGCCACCATATACTGCTAGGTGTCACTGGTGGATTTTGGGAGTAATTAGAATAATTTAGATGATCGATCATTCTAGCTGTATGAATCAGAAAAGTTCTGATCCATCGAAAGGAGTTTCGATGATGTCAGTGATAGAGATCATGACATATCCCATTACCATACAGAACTGAATCTAACTAGGTCACACAAACAAGGTTTTGAATCTAGTGATCATCAATTGAACTGATTCAGTTCAATTGATCTGAATGAGATTCAATTAGGTTCAAGGAAATCATGCTAGCACTCGATTGAACCTAATGTTCTTCTTTTACTATCATAAATAGTTGTCCTAACTGAGCCAAAGGAGTTTGTGCTCGATCAGAGACCTTCACTTGGTCTAACTGAAGCCTGTCCAGATCAGAAAAGGGTTGTCTTATTTTGTAAGACAATACCTGCCATTTTTGGTCACCTGCCTTTTCTCATCTTTTGACTTTGGTTAAAAGTTGACATTTGACTTGTCAAATGTTGACCATTGACACTTTGACTTCTTTCCACGTGTCATGCACCTATTGGAGAGCTGGTGGGGGTTTGTCCCCCTGCCAGAACCTGGCAAGGAGAAGGGCGCACGCTAAGGGTGGCATGCACCCAAGTTTGAGGCGCCCAGGTGTCCCTGTTGGACAGGGACTCCATCTCCTTTTTGGATTTTGATTAGACTCCTCCTAAGAACCAACTTTGTTTGATCTTAGGTGCCATCTAAGGATGAATCCAAGGGACTCTATTCTCACCAATCAGATTTAGATCTGATTTCACAAAGGATTGTGATTGGTTGGGAAGAAGAGGAGTTGGATCATGCATAGTCTATAAATAAGACCCTATGCCCAAGTCAAAATTCATCTAAAAATTCTGCATGCCCCAAGGCTGCCTCTCTCCCCCTCCTCCATGCCAAGTCCATCTTCTCCCTCTCCTCTCCATGCCCCAAATTGGTTTGGGATCCAGTTGGTGCGATCCAGGCGAGACAAAGGCGACAGAAAGCTAGAAGGCTGCGCTGCTGCAAAGGACAACTGCTGATCTTCGAAAGCTGTTTTGAAGATCCTCCAAATCAGATTCAGATTTGATTTTTGGAGACATGATAGAGAAGAAAAAGATCTCTAGATCTAGTCCAAGTGGATATTGGTAGAGGCCAGGCACTTGCGTGGCTAGATCCAGAACCTTCCGCTGCTTACATGATCATCAACGGGTAATAGAATTACCCTACATCAAGGTAAATTAAATTTGATTTAATTTATCTAGATTTTATTTTTATTATTAGAATAATAAGAATCAGATCTAAAATATCTCAGATCTAACTTAGATCAAAGAAAATTTTTTTTGAAATATATCTCTTGATCCGATCAAATCTGAACGAACCTGGTCCGAAAAATCAGGATTTTCCTTCATCCCGAGCTTCAACGCCAACATCAATAAGAGATAAGATCTCCTTCAACTTTGGTTGGAGATAAGATCTCCCCCGAGCTTCAATGCCAACGTCAATAGGAGATAAGATCTCCTTTAACCTCGATTAGAGATAAGATCTCCCCCGAGCTTCAACTTCAACCACAATAGGAGATAAGATATCCTTCATCTTGGCTGAGATAAGATCTCCCCCGAGCTCTAAACCTTCAATAGAAGATAAATCTCCTTCAACCTCGATTGGAGATAAGATCTCCTCCGAGCTTCAATGCCAACGTCAACAGAAGATAAGATCTCCTCCGAGCTTCAACTTCAATGTCGGCTGGAGATAACTTCACTCTCGAGCTTCAACTTCAACCTTGGCTGGAGATAAGATCTCCCTCGAGCTTCAACGCCAATGTTAATAGGAGATAAGATCTTAAATCTCGGTTGGAGATAAGATCTCTCCTGAGCTCCAATCCTTCAACAGGAGATAAGATCTCCTTCAACCTCGATTGGAGATAAGATCTCTTCTGAGCTTCAACTTCAACGTCAATAGAAGATAAGATCTCCCCCGAGCTTCAATGCCAACATCAATAGAAGATAAGATCTCCTTCAACCTTAGTTGGAGATAAGATCTCCTCCGAGCTTCAACTTCAATCTTCATAAGTGTAGAGCACGAAAAAGGACTTTGACAGTCATCTTTTCGTACTCCCTTCTTTCGAATTTCGAACTCGAGAGTGGGGGGACTATTGTTGGGGATAAACCCTGCTCCAGCCAAAGTCCAGTCTGATGCTTAGCCTAATGCGACTGGTAATCATGGAAAGCTTCGATTAAAAATTCTTCCTCCAATAGTTGAACTCCTTCTGGACATCTCCTTTAGTCAGATTCCTCCAAGAGCCGAACTCCTTCTGGACCTCTTCTTCAATCAAATTTCTATAGGAGCCGAACTTCTTCCAATCGTCTCCTTCAGTCGAATTTCTCCAGAAGTCGAACTCCTTTTGGACCTCTCCTTTAGCCAAATTCCTCCAGCAGTCGAACCCCTCCTAGACCTCTCCTTCAATCGGATTTCTATAGGAGCCGAACTCCTTTCGAATGTCTCATTTAGTCAGATTCTTATAGGAGCTGAACTTCTTTTGAACGTCTCCTTTAGTCGAATTCCTCTAGGAGCCGAACTCCTTTCGGACGTCTCTTCAAGTCAGATATCTATAGGAGCCAAACTTTTTTTGGACGTCTCCTTCGGTCGGATTCCTCGAGGAGCTAAACTCCTTTTGAACCTCTCCTTCAGTCAAATTCCTCCAAGAGTCAAACTCCTTTCGAATCCCTCCTTCAGTCGGATTCCTACAGGAGTCGAACTTCTTCCAGACATCTCCTTCAGTTGGATTCCTATAGGAGCCGAACTCCTTCCGGATGTCTCCTTCAATCGAATTCCTTCAGGAGCTAAACTCCTTCCGAACATCTCCTTCAGTCAAACTTCATCTGAATTTCTCTAGCGGATTACTTTCAAATTTTAAGTATTATTCCTCCCAGATGATCCTCTTTAGCCGTATTTCCTTTAGAAGTCTGAACTCCTTTGGAATTGATATATGTCAAAGTTCATCACCAACTAATGCCTGCTTCCTCCGAACTTCGACTATTAAATCTCAACGAACAGACGATCCTACTACTAGACAGTTACAACTATTATTTATCAAGATGGTTACGACTATCATTTATCAATCAACTACAAGCAACTCCACTATCAGATGGTTATGACAGGCTCCATTCATAAAAAGGGATCCTTCAGATATGTTTTCTCTAAGCTCTCTTCTTCTTTCCAAAATTTTACTGAATTCTTATCTGAGCACTCCATTTTTATTGGTCAGAAGAGCAAATTTGATCATCGAAGGATCCTACCAGAGCCATCACCACCGACTCTGGATGGAACTTTATTTTATAGGTCACCGACGGTGACCTCTTCTTTCCCACGGTGACCTCTTCTTTCCCAACTCTAGCTCGATCCGACGACAACTAGATTTTGCACCAACAATAAGTATCATAAATTTATTGATAAAAATATTAATTATTAATTAATTTATATTTATTTTTAAAAATTAATTTTTTTATTAATCAAATATAAAAAATAAGTTTATCAATTAAAAGAGCTCATTTTTTTGGTTACAATGAAATAAATTTAGAGCAAATCAGAGATAAAATAAATCCAATATGAATTTTTAAAGAAATAAAAGAAAAAATAATAAATAAAGTGAAAATTGAATCAGCTTAGCTGGCGCGCTAAACTGGCTCAGCTGGTGTGCTCAGCCAAGCCATAGAAGCCAGCACATCCTAGCTTAGCCGACACACCAACAAGTCAGTCCAACCAGAGATGACGGCAAGCCAGCCCAAAGCCCATGCATACCGCTAGCCCGCCAAGCCCAATTCTCCTCCAACGCTGATGTCACCATGATGTCAGCAGACTATGCAGTCTATAGTAGATCGTGCACCAGCTCAGTACCAAACAACCAATTAGAGGATGCCACATTGTAGATCAAGATCCTTAAGGGGTTTACCAAAAATTCATCATGACGTATAGGGGTAGTTTTATAATTTCACAAGCCAAGGTCGGTGCTGATTGGTTGAGGTCTATGGCACACCTAGTCCATGCAGTACATAGCTATAGTAATGGCATGATCAAACGGTAGCGGTGGATCCCGATCAAGATTAGAAGGGTACAATTTCTTCTAGGTTTGATTTGATTTCTAGATCATGCCAAGTGACGATCCGATGGTAGCGCTCACTCTAGATGTAGTCCAAGGACCAAAATAACTATCGACAATGATCCAAACACTCAGGATTTAATCCAATGATCTGATTTTTTCCATCAACCATGATCCAATGGCTAGAATCTATTTTGACTTGATTTGGGCTAATTGATGTCTATTTTTGGTATTTTTTGAAGCATGGGATCACTCTCGGATGGCCAAAACACAAATGACTTCACAGAACCATAGATCCAATGATTTTCTACTATTTTTTTCAATAAATATGGATCTATACCAAGTGTTTAGTCCCATACTACCCGATAAAAGAAGTATTAGCCCTCCAATAGCTATTTGAAGACCCCAGGAACCCACAGTTGAGACATCTGATCTAAGAGAAGCTATGATAAAGGATAGGAGTCGGGCTATGGCTGAAGGTTACTTCGAGATAGATGGTGCCGAGAAGAAAAGCCAAACTTCTATGCCATCTCCACGCACACTGCTAATCTAAAGATTAAGAGTTTTTATTTTTATTTTTTTCTTTTCTTTTCAATTATTGTATTTTAATTTTGAGATTTAATTTTAATATAAAATTTAATTTACTGCTCTTTTAATTTCTATTCTTTAATTTCCTCCTTTTTAAATTTTATTGCTTTATTTTAATTACTTTTTAATTTCTTGCAAGTAGATGCTAAGATCTAAATAGTAGATCTTAGTATCGAGTTTATTTTTTGTATTATTTAATTTCCATAACTTTATTCTCCAACTTAAATTTTAATTCCAAACTCTTTTCCTTTTTTTTTCATAAAAAAATTAAAGATTTCAAAATAAAATCATTACATTCCTATGGATTTGACCCGACATGCTATTATCTATGTATTTTAAATTATTTAAAAAATTAAAACTAAATTGATAAACATGATGTTTTAACCGCAACATCAAGTTCTTATCAAGTAGTGCTTTCTTGGAGGCACAAGATTGAGAAAGGCTCGATGGTATAGTAGCTGACACTACAAGAAAATAGTAATTTTGTGATCGAGTTTTTCACTTAAAATTTATGATT